>JAXCGZ010000210.1:62500-65000 GCA_037179515.1 Halocaridina rubra
AGGTCTTTTATGATTGCTTCATCTACAATGTCAGATCTCCACTGTCCATTAAAAAATGTCTGTTTCTGATTTTTCTCTAATGGCTGCTTCAAGAGTCTTTCTCCTTTATTGGCAATTACTCCTATGTAGCAATGTTGATTCACTCCAGATAATATGGTGACCAGAATCTCGCATATGCACAAGAAAAACTGAGCTTTCCGCACCCTATCGCACTGCTCTTTTATGGTCTGATATTATCTGGCTTAGCAAATGAACCGTTTGACCTATGTAGGATATATAACACGAATTGCAATTAATTTTATAAATCTCCACTTGTAAAGATTTTTTATTTGTGTGCACCTTAATAAGTGAAAGACCAATTGCTTTTGGATAATTATATTTAAGAGGATTATTTCTGCGTAATTGATCACTAAGGTTTTTAATGTTTTCTAAATAGGGTACTTTAATCCTATATGCAAAATTTATTTCTTAATGTTCAGCCGGCCCATTATAAAACATTTTATTTGCATTGTTAATTGTTTTTTCGATTACATATGCGGAATACATGAGGCTATATAAATATTGGCGATTATTTTAAATTCGTTTTCCAAGTGATGAGTGGAACATAATCTAAGACCTCTTAGAAAAAGATTGCACACAACAAAAGTTTTCACAGACAAAGCATAGTAACTTAAAAAGGTCATAGAAGAGAGAGAAAAAGATTACTTCATAAACACAGTATTTTTCTTTTTTTATGATTGTGACACCAGGACTGTCCCCCCCCCCAAAAAAAAATAACATAAAACAGCCCTCATCGGGCCTGGGCACGAAGAATATATAAAGTGAAGAGAAACAAATAATTTTTAGAATTTCTCATAATTAACACATTCAAAAATTGTAGCTTGACATCCGATTCCCATTTAGTTTGAAACTTGATTCTAGGGACTAAATCATTAATCCAATTAAAATATTAATAGTATGTTAAATTCTCCCAAACGTGAATCCCTGTGATAAATCCTAGATAGGTCAAACGGGTCGTTCGCTAGGCCAGAAAATATCAGGGAATAAAAGAGCAGTGCGACATGGGGCTGAAAGTTCAGTTTGATTTGTGCATATGCGAAATACTGGTCACCATATTAGCTGGAGTGTGTCAACATTGCTATATAGGGGAATCGTAGCTAGCAGCTTCCCCCCCTCCATATTCTTTCGGTACAGTTCTGTAAATATTGTATAATTTGTACCTGAAGAGGACTGGGGTCCAGTCGTAATGTAAATTACATCTCCGCCTTTTCTTTGTATTTTATTTATAGGGTTTCTGCTTCATATATATATATATATATATATATATATATATATATATATATATATATATATATATATATATATATATATATATATATATATATATATATATATATATATATAATTCATTTTTTACCCCGACCGGGACTCGAACCTAGGTATTATGATTACTAAGTCAAGGCGCTACCACTACACCACAAAAGGTTAAAAGGAATCCAACCTTATAGCTTATATCTCCTAATCTTAGGAATGAACGCATTCTAACTGAATGCCACTATGTTCATATAACAGATTCCCCAACCTCACTCGTGGCTTCATTTTAGCATTTAATTCAATTCCCAATCTAATTCGGGCCATGAAATAATAAAAAAAAGCACATTACATATGTGAAAACATGAATCATTTTTTACCCTGACCGGGACTCGAACCTAGGACTTATGATTACTAAGTCAAGGCACTACCACTACACAACAGAAGGTTAAAAGGAATCCAACCTTATAGCTTATATCTGCTATACTTAGGAATGAACGCATTCTAACTGAATGCTACAATGTTCATATTACAGATTCCCCAACCTCACTCGTGGCTTCATTTTAGCATTTAATTCAATTCCCAATCTCATTCGGACCATGAAATAATCAAATAAGCACATTGCATATGTGAAAACATGAATCATTTTTTACCCCTACCAGGACTCGAACCTATAACTTATGATTACTAAGTCAAGGCGCTACCACTACACCACAGAAGGTTAAAATGAATTCACCCTTATAGCTTATATCTGCTATACTTAGGAATGAACGCATTCTAATTGAATGCCACTAAGTTCATATTACAGATTCCCCAACCTCACTCGTGGCTTCATTTTAGCATTTAATTCAATTCCCAATCTCAATTGGCCCATGAAATAATCAAATAAGCGCATTACATATGTGAAAATATGAATCAGGTTGGGGAATCTGTAATATGAACATAGTGGCATTCAGTTAGAATGCGTTCATTCCAAAGTATAGCAGATATAAGCTATAAGGTTGGATTCCTTTTAACCGTCTGTGGTGTAGTGGTAGCGCCCAGACTTAGTAATGATAAGTCCGAGGTTCGAGTCCCGGTCGGGGTAAAAAATGATTCATGTTTTCATATATGTAATGTGCTTATTTGATTATTTCATGGCCCGAATAGGATTGGGAATTGAATTAAATGCTAAAATGAAGCCACGAGT
>JAXCGZ010000210.1:70000-75000 GCA_037179515.1 Halocaridina rubra
TATGCGAGCAACAAGAAATTCCCTGAACTCACTTTCTATAGCCAAGTTTATTTCTTCAACTTGAATCCTCTCACTTATGAGCAGTGCTATCCCTCCACCAGTCCTCTCAGATCTTTTGACCCTTAGTATTCTGAAGCCCTTAGGAAAAACTGTGACACTGTTTATGTCCTCACTCAACTTAGTCTCTGTAATTGCTACTATATCTGCCTTACTGTTGTGAATCCTATCTTTTAATTCTACTGCCTTACCAGCTAATCCATCAGCATTTGTGTATAACAATCTTAATGAGGCCCCATCCCCTGATCTTCTGTCATTATCTTCTTTATCTCCCCTTTGTCTGGAAGTATTCTGTAACGAAAATTTTTCTTCTCTTCTTCATTTCTTTCATCATTTAACCTTCTTGCCTCTTGCAACAAGTTTTTGATCTTTCCCATCTCTTCCTGTGTTCTGTATCGTCTAATGAACACTTCTTTGCATTCTTGAAGGTCTTTTAGACTTTTTTTTCTCAACAATATTTCCCTACATGTCTCCCCTCTCTCAAAGGTTACTTTTGTTGGTCTCGGCTTTCCTTCCCTCGAATATTTACCTAGTTGGTGTATGTTTACAATATCCTCAGGACCACATACTACTCCAAGCTTTCTTATCAGGTCTACAACGTTAGCTTTATTTTCTTCAAGTCTCCCCTGCCATGTTGGCTCCTGGGATTCACTTATGCCTGAGATTACCACTGTCTTCTCCTTATCAAGTGCCTGTCTGATGAGTGGGTTTGCCCTTTCCATCACAACGTCTTTCATTTTTTCGATTACTGTCTCTTTATAGTCAACTGTTTGTATGTTTTCCAGTGCCACCACCTTTACAGCCTCTTTTACTGCCACATTCCCCTTTAGTGCATCAGCAAAGGACGTTTTCATGGCATCATTTTCCATATTCAGCTCCTGGAACTCTTTTCTGAACTGTTCAATGTTTTCCTTAATCTGAACATTCCAAGCAGCAATCTCGTCTCTCTCAGAAGAGAGCAGTGAACTAACATCTAATTCCTTTAGGTTGTCATTCAGCTGTTTGTTTTTATCTTCTTGTTTAGAAATTCTAGATTCTAGTTGACTCTTTTCCCCTTCCAGCTTCTTTATTCTTTTTTCTAGTTCCTTTCTCTCCTGCCCTTGTGCTTTATTTGCTTCCTCCAAAGATCTTATTTGTTCTCTGAGTGTTTCATTCTCTTTCATTTCTCCATCCATATTCCGAATTTTATCATCAAGGCTTATAACCATTTCCTCTAACTTCTTGATTCTCTGTTTAAGTCCTCTGATGACTACCCCTTCTCCCGACCCATGGGTGGGAGAGGTTTGGGACAGAGATGGCTTCATTTTTATGTTCTCCCTCTCACAGAATATAGAAAGAAGACGAGAAAGAGGAAAAAAAAAGAAAAGAGAAAAACTTCTAATTTACCTTCACACAGAATTTTTATATCTCCATATAAGTGCTATTTAGTGACTCAGTTTGTCTCCTTTCTGGTAACACACATCTTGACTTAAAAACTTGACCATGGTAATTTAAGTATAAAAAGAAAAAGAAAAACAAAAGTCAAACCTGAAGGAAAATTCGAATTTGTGTTCGAGGTGGCACCCACCTGTTTCTGTTATATATTCTTCCTAACTGATAAACTGACTTGCTAACCAAGATATGTTATCACGGGATTTAGACTTTACATTTAACTCAATATATATACAAAATAACAAAATAGTAAAAGAGAAAGCTAAAAGAAAAGCAAAAAAAATGAAGAAAATAAGACTGCTGTACTACTTGGCAACTTAACTCAGTACTGTTGACAGGTGGGTATTTGGTAATTTTTTTTTCTTTTATTATTCAATTTTTTCGTGTATCAAACTAATTAACTAGTTAATATAAATGGGAAGGATACTGATTTTAACAATATATAGAACCACAGGATCAGGTAAAACGGCTTAAGAGCTTTCCCCAGTTTACACAAAAAATTAGGTAATGTGGTGTGATGGCTCCACCTCTGGCAACTCTTCTAGATTTCCCTCAAGGCAGAACTGGACGGCAGCTTCTCTCTCTTCCTCACGAAAAAGTGTGTGTGTGTGTGTGTGTGTGTGTGTGTGTGTGTGTGTGTGTGTGTGTGTGTGTGTGTGTGTGTGTAAGCAAAGCTGTCAGTATACATGCTATTTGATTGTTTTACAACCTAGTTTCTATAGTTTGCGATTCATTATTTCTGTATTTTTTTAATTATTTTAAGTGCTCATATTATATTTCTTATATATTCAGTTGTTTATTGTGCTTATTCGTTATTTAAATTGTATTTATATCTTCCTTCATAAATACATCACACTAATATATATATATATATATATATATATATATATATATATATATATATATATATATATATATATATATATATATATATATATATATATATATATATATATAATATATATATATATATATATATATATATATATATATATATAAATATATATATATATATATATATATATATATATATATATATATATATATATATATATATATATATATATATATATATATATATATATATATATATATATTATATAATATATATATATATA
The DNA here is from genome assembly GCA_037179515.1 of Halocaridina rubra. Lineage (NCBI taxonomy): Eukaryota > Metazoa > Arthropoda > Malacostraca > Decapoda > Atyidae > Halocaridina > Halocaridina rubra. Next base: position 72,607 of record JAXCGZ010000210.1, read on the forward strand.
TATATATATATATATATATATATATATATATATATATATATATATATATACTTTTTTTTTGTCTTAATATTTTCTTCGTGCCCGGGTCTGATGAAGGTTATTTTCTTACCTGTCCCAGTATTACAGTCATAAATCATATATACATACTAATTAAACATATATATATATATATATATATATATATATATATATATATATATATATATACATATATATATATATATATATATATATATATATATATATATATATATATATATATATATATATATATATATATATATATATATATATATATATATATATATATATATATGCACATACATACATACATATATATATATATATATATATATATATATATATATATATATATATATATATATATATATATATATATATATATATATATATATATATATATATATATATATATATATATATATATATATATATATATATATATATATATATATATATATATATATATATATATATATATATATATATATATATATATATATATATATATATATATATATATATATATATATATATATATATATATATATATATATATATATATATATATATATATATATATATATATATATATATATATATATATATATATATATATATATATATATATATATATATATATATATATATATATCAAATAACCACATCAACATTTGTGAAAACATGAATTATATTTTAACCATGTTCGGGACTCGACAGTAAAACTCGTAATTACTGTGCCAAAGTGCGACCAACTACACCACAGAGGTTTCAAAAAATAAGCCAGACTCAAAGCTAACCGCTTTGCTAGGAAAGAATGCATTATTTCAGAATTCCTCTTTGATCATATTACAGTTTCTCCTAACCTCACTCGTGGTATTGTGTTTGCATTAAATTCAAATCTCAATCTATATAGGCATCAATAATAATTAAATAAACAGATTAACATATGTAAAAACATGAATCATATTTTACCCCTGATCGGGACTCGAAGCTAAGACACATAATTACTGTGCCAAAGGTGCTACTAGCTACACCACAGAAGGTCTAAGAGAGAAGTCACACCTCAAAGCTAACTGCTTTGCTAGGAATGAATGCATTCTTTCTGAATGCCTTTTTGTTCTTATTACAGCTTCTCCCAACCTCACTCGTGGCTTTGTTTGTTTGTTTGTTTGATTGTTTTTTTGCATTTAATTCAAATCCCAAGCTATATAGGTATCAGTTATAATGAAAATAAACATATTAACATATTTGAAAACATGAATCTTATATTACCCAGATCCGGGACTATAACCTAAGACACATAATTACTGTCCCAAGTCGTTACCTTCTGTGGTGCAAGAGATAGGAATGAGTGGAGGCAGATTGTACAAAGGGGTGCTGAAAGTTTCTGACTTTAAAGGGGGGACAGACGATCAATATTACTGTCAGTAAAAATACTGACACTATTCTATTGGTGTGATCTACTACGTCCATATGATGGACACAACGACAGTAATAATGACAGTACAGGGAAATGCTGTTAGTAATATTGATCGTCTGCTTAGCCCTTAAGGGTATCGTGAAAGGGTAGAGCTGCTACATTTGCAGGGGAGGTAGGACAGCTATTTAAGAGATATGCAAAAAAGAATTATTGTATGCAATATATTTTTCTCTTTTTTGCAGGTTTAACACATAGTGTAGGCTCAAGCAGTAGATTTTGGTAAAATTGAAGCATGAGTGATCATGAAATTCCTCTTCTTGCAAGGCAAAGGAAAGGCGGATATCCATGGCGAGATGAATGAGCTCTTGAAGGACGTCTGCCCATCATGCTCCACGGTGAAAATCTGGCTGTCAAGGTTTCGGGTTGGTCATTTCAAGGTCACAGATGAGCCCGGATCAGGACGGCCAACTTGAGCAAACTCAGGGGACAAAGACGACGCTGTGCACATCTTGATTCTCGAGACCCGCCAAAATTAAACTAAAGTCACAGCTGAGGCTCTGGGGATTCCCGGTGAAAGACTTGGACACATCATCAACAAGATTTGGGACATGAGAAAGCTTTCCGAAAAATGGATGCCGAGATGCCTAAATACAGACCATAAAGGCATCTGAGTAACGGCATGAAAGGCGATTTTGCGCCGGTTGGTAGCAGGGAAGGTAGATTTTATGGCTTGTTTAGTCACCATGAATGAAACCTGGCCTCATCACTATGATCCTTAGACCAAGAAGCAATCAGTGGAGTGGCGGCACAGCTGTTTGCCGCGTCCTAAAATGTTTTGGACTCAGAAGTCAGCTGGAAAGGTTCTGGTTTCAGTATTCTGTGACAAAGAAGGAGTACTCCACAGATAATACCTGCCAGAGGGTCGCACCTTCAATGCATAATATTACATG
>JAXCGZ010000210.1:85000-90000 GCA_037179515.1 Halocaridina rubra
ATCTCTGCTTGTATTATTAGACTTATCAAAAGCCTTCGACAGTGTAAATCATGAAATTTTTTTAAGTAAATGCACCAACCTAAATATTGATCCGAACTGGTTTAGAGAGTATCTATCTAATCACAAACAGTCAATACGTCTTAACAACATTATCTCTATGCCAAAAAAATAATTATTTGGTGTTCCACAGGGATCAGTACTTGGTCCTATCCTCTTCTCCATTTACGTAAATGATCTATTTTCTTTCATTTCTGACTGTCTAGTCGTACAATATGCAGATGACTCAACTACTCCTTAGTGGTGATATGAATAATCTCCCAGAGCTAGCCTTAAGAGCAGAAAACACTCTGTCAAAAATTAAAACCTATTTTCAAGAAATTGGGCTGTTACTTAACGAGAGTAAACACAATGCAAGTTTATTGGTTCAAGGTTCCATATAGCACAAATTCCAGAAAATACAACAATTAATTTTTGCGGAATTATTATTACACCTAGCAAAACAGTCAAAAACCTTGTAATTCACTTTGATAATTACATGTTGTTTGATTCCCATATAGATAAAGTATGCAAAGAGGATACAGGAACATCTATGTACTTACCATGTATAAAAGACAATTTTGAGATTACCACTCGAATAACTGTTTTTTAATCTCCAGCCCTAAGTCACATTAATTACAACACAACTGTTTGAGGAGCTACCACTAAGACTCAGATAAACAGAGTACAGAAGCTTATTAATTTTGCGACTCGAGTTGCCCCGGGAGGAATAAGAAAATATGACCACATCACACCAGCTCTCAATAAACTTGGGTGGCTGCTGGCAGAAAGCAAGGTCGCTTATGCTCTTTATGTTTTTGTATGCAAAATTTTGGACCATCATTTTCCTATCTGGCTATTTGATTTAAAAACAGTCAGGAATATAAGGGGAACCAACACAAGACAGAGCAGTGAGCTTTTTATTCAGAGAACAAACACCAAAGCAGGATCAAAGACGATTACCATTAAAGGGCCAACACTTTGGAACAATATTCCAGAGCATCTTAAAAATGCATCCTCCTTCACAGCTTTCAAAGGTAAACTATATAGTTTTCTTTTGGACAAATAGTTACTGCTTACACATAAACTAAACTAAATTATTTAATGCAATTTCCCTTATCACTAACCTCTATATGTAAACTGATATCGACTTCTCTGTTCTCTAAGTTAAGAACTAACCAAACAAATATGGAGTTGATGCCGATAATAACGATACTGTAGCGAGTGTTATTATTACTACTTTATTATTAGCATTATTGTAAATATTTTTATTACAGCATTATTATTTTCAAAGAAAGCTACATTTAATTTAACTATATGTGAAACCCTCTTACTTATTAGTTCAATTTTATGTCTACTTATAAGTTACTTTTACTTTTAGAAGAATAACCATTGTACAAAAATGGAAATAAATGTTAATTGTTTTGCTTATTTGTATTATTATTATTATTATTATTATTATCATTATTATTATTATTTTTACATTTCTAACATCTTATCATTATTATTATTATTATTATTATTATTATTATTATTATTATTATTATCGCAAGACTAAGTCACTACGTTACTATTAATACCAGAAGGGTCCAAGGTAAGAATGGACAAGCGGTGGCTCCGTTATTCTATGCTTATTTTAGAGTACAAAATATACGACGCCTCAATGCCCCCACACTATGACTATCAAAATCTATGATCTATTCGTGCCCCCTGGCAAAATACTGACTGAACTCTCTGTCTGCCTCGGGGATTCTTGAAATACCCCACGGGCAGGGCGTGTCGTGTAATCCAGTTCTGCCAATAGACTTCAGGTTCAAAGAGGAGTCCCTCCTCTTTGGGGAGAGGCTGTTTCAGCAGGTCTATTGAACAGAAGAAGTTCTGAATCGCCCGCGGCCATTGGGGCATCTCTCTCCAGGGCGTGTACATACATATAGGTCAAATGTTTACAGCCTTTGGTGGTGTTTTCGAGGACCGAGGGTCCCTTATATTTTAGGCCTCTTGGAGTGCCTGGCGCCGGAAATTAGTTCCATGTGTCTAGCCATAAATATTGGTGGTACCAAGGGAAAACAAGGCCTGGACCCAAAACCCAATAAAAGTGAGGGCATGTAATAAAACATCTGTGCTCTCGACCGTTACTCCTCAAGATTTGTTACAAGTTTCAGATCCTGGCTTCAGTAGGCTTTCATGTGACTTCAGCAAGCCTTCAGTCATGCGACATCCCCCCCAGCCAAACTGAAATATCTTTATTTCAGCAGGGGCATGGGTTATCTTTTGAGAGCTCTTTTATATATCCTAAACTGACATTAGTTTACAATAAAAACGGGGCCGAATTATGTTAGCTATTATCTAAGAATTCCTATTTCTATGAACTTCTAAACATATTACAGGAACATAGCATTATTCTTATAGCTTACTAATAATCTTACAGACGAACTTGTCTGGACGATCTAGAGCATGCAGGGCGTCTATTTCCTTTTGGGAAATCTTTAATACAAACATATTCCTATACTACAAAAATAAAATAAAAATAAACTTAATCATTATGATTACAGTATATAACTAATCATTATCAAACATTAATTAAGATCAGAAGCCAGTTTAGAGCATAATGTTACTTTATCTATTTCTCTCCTTTTTTTTCAAAAGATTTCAAAAATTTAGTTAGTTACAGTAAAAATATGAATTATGTAGAACATTAGCAAACAAAATATATAGAGCATTAGCATGTATGAACATTTAAAATGCGATAGTCAAGAACAGAATATTATAAATGTAGGCCTAGCATGCACAGTCAATAAAGGGAAATTATTATAAGAAACCTCATCCTATAATTTCATACCACGAATTCTCTTCCTCCTCTGAAGAGTGTCAAGACAAAATGGATGGCGATCGATGCATCTGTGCTGAACCCCTCCAGCCTGGCTTCATCCTGTCCCTGAGGTGGGTCTTGGCTATAAACATTCTTGTTGTCACTTCGTGTCAGCTCACACTCTTTCTTTATGACCAAACTGGAATGATAATGGCAAATTTTATCACTGCTTAAATCTCTAAGTGTTATATTATCATGCGCTATCTCTAATACCCAATATGGACCTAGATACAAGGGGGACATTTTATGCTGGTGGTTAGCATTTTTCACGTAGACTCTGTCGCCTACTTTTACTTCATGCCTCTTCGTACTATGCCTGAGATCATACTCTTTTGCATACCTCTCTTTCTGCTTATCCAGGATGGCCGCCGTAAGTTCGTAGGTTTTTCTGGCGGTATTTACAACATACGTTCGAAGACTCTCAATATCGTACACTGGCAAGAGCTTTTGCGGGGCAAATGTGTCCCAGGGTAATTTGGGATCTTCCCCAAACACTAGGAAATAGGGGGAGTCTCCGATTGACCTATGATATGCGAAATTCAGGGCCTGCTCCACTTGTTTCAGGTGCAGTTCCATCCTTGGGAGTCAGAGGCAGCGAATTGACGTAATAGTGTAATAATGGAGGCATATCGTCGCTCTACTAACCCGTTAGCTTGCGGCCAATACGCTTGGACCGCGGCATGGCGAACTCACGCTAACTCGCATAACCCCTTGAAAACTACATTCATGAATTCGCGTCCATTATCAGTTACAACTTCTTGAGGGAATCCAAATACTAATGTAAACTGATACAGGGCAACGGCTACCGAGGCCGCGCTCTTATCCTTCATCGCATACGTGAAGGTATATCTTGTGCACTCGTCTGTGAGTACGAATATGTACAAGTAGCCATCATATGATCGGGGCTAGTGGTCTATCAAATCGCAATGTACTCTTTCCCATTTAAAACTGCATCGCGGCCAAATCCGGGCAGGCGAGACCTTATTATGCTGTCGTTTGAAGCAATTGCACACGTGACATTTCTTAACATACTCTGCAACATCCTTATACATCCCTTCCCAACAGAATTGGGTACTTGGCAACCGATGCGTTTTCATTTATCAACCGATACGTTTTCATTTATCATTTAATACTGCCACACCTACAGATGACAATTTGTGTCCGAGAAATTCTACTTCTGCTTTGAAAAACTGACATTTAGACAATTTCACGTGCAGGTTATTCTGTCGTAAGGCTTCTAAAACCGAAATGAGGTTCCGGGCGTGTTCTTCAAAGGTTTGTCCGATTATTACTAAATCATCTAAATACACTAGCACGGCATTACCGATTAGGCCTAGGAGCACGGCTGTCATGATTCTGCTAAAATGACTGGGGGTGTTTTTTTACCCAGAAGGCAAACGATTGTACTCATAGAGTTTATTATTCACTGAAAAAGTGGTCTTCGCTTTACTCTTCTCTTCTAAGACTACCTGGTGGTAACCCGCCAGGAGGTCAAGAGTGGTAAAATACTTAGCGCCGCTGACGTGACACAGTACATCTTCAATTATAGGGAGGGGGAATTTATCGCCTTCGGTGAGCAAATTTAGTTTGCAGAAATCTACGCACAGTCAAAGATCTCCGTCTTTCTTCTTAACTACTACTATGGGGCTGTACCAAGGGCTTTTAGACAATCTAATGACACCCTTTTTCTCTAAATCGGCTACCATTCCCTCTAACTTCTTTTCATATACGAACGGAGTCCGATAGGGTTTGACAAAGGTGGGGGGGTGACTTCCTGTGTTAATATCACAAGGTATGAGAGTGCATTTTCCAAGGGGGTCGCAATCTAAAGCAAAAACATCATGATATTTAGTGATAAGTTCAGTCATTAAATTAGAATGCTCAGCAGCGCTCAGTCCTCTCGCTAACGCCTGCAAATTTACGATACATTCTGGGTCTTCTGCGACCCTCGCAAAATTTACACAGTAACACTCGTGCACTTCTTCGAATTTGGCGACTTTAGGGCTTCTAGGAATAACTAGCGGGATCGGTGACATATTCACACACATAACAGTTAATTTCCGCGATCCCTCGGGAACCATTAGCAATTTATTAG
>JAXCGZ010000211.1:0-2500 GCA_037179515.1 Halocaridina rubra
CACTTTCCTTCGGCTCTGCTATCGGCAGACGCGTCTAGGAAGAGATTGACACATTGTTAGAAGAGTTGAGTTTTCGAGGTTTTTCAGTAATGACGAAATAGGATCTATGTCTGCAGAGAGGAATACAGCAGCTTATATCGTATTAGTGATGGAAAAGTAGGCTCCGCAGATGCAAAGAGGAAAGCAGTTTGGGAAAATAAGGTATTCGAGACTGTGTACACAAAAAATTAAATACAAAGAAGGGGAGAGAGTGAGAGAGCGCTGATCTAATTTGAAGAGGATCATATTTTGTTTGCGTTGAAAAAGTAGATGATACATCTGCAGAAGAGGGGAAAAAATAAGGATACGAAGAGCTATCCTGTATGAGATTTTATTATCAAAGAAGTGGCAGCACATGTAAAACTTCATTGCATATTGCTTTTGTCTCTCTCTTGGACAAAATGAACGATAGTTTGAAGAAGCTTAAGAAAACAGGATTTGAGGAAGTAATGAGGGGGTTTGTTTGCGTGCGTTATACGCGTATGTATGTGCGAGACTCATTTGTGGTATGCTTGTGTTATAGGTTACTAAGAAGTCCGTGATTTTGTGGATTTGCGAAGGAACAGCCTTTGTACTTCACTCCTATTTTTCCTTTGCCTTCCACAAGGTTTTAGGTCTTTTTACTGACTAATGAAGACTTAATGTTTTCTTTGTGTAATGTTTCGAAATGACATTTTCATGGACACCAGAAAGAAATTCTTACTTCCTTTCTTACCTGTATGCAGTGATTAGGGAGCCTTTCTTACCTATATGCAGTGATTAGGGAGCCTTTCTTACCTGTATGCAGTGATTAGGGAGCCTTGGACTTGGGGAAAGGTAGACGGTGATGGAACCACATGGTAGAGGGATTGACCTCTCTTGTATGCGTGTGTGTGTGTGTTTTTTTTTTTTTTTTTTTTTAATGGTGCAGATTAGCGTGTTTCTTAGGGACGAAATTATGTTGGCGTGAGTGGTCATTCGCTTACCTTCCCTCTTCCCCTTACAAGGGACAGGCTTCATGGGTCACTCACCCCTTCCCATACCACTTCCCCCATGAAAGTGACAGTCTTGAAACCCTCTACATCTCCTCCCCTACAAATCACAGTCTTCAGTTATGGTGTCCTCATTCTGTTATGAGAGAGAGAGAGAGAGAGATTACTAAATAATGTTTTAGGAACATGCTTTGTGACTGGAGACAAAGTGCATGAGGGGCGTGACCATTATCTGTGAACAAAAGATTTTGACCTTTCATATCGCTTTTGATGATGAGGAAGCATAACAGATGAAAAAAAAATTTTTATATTTATTTACACCTACTTATCTGTGTGTTGTTTTGATGGTGACGTTTAGATAGTGTGTGTGGTAGAAGCTTGTATGTATGTATGTACGTATATATGTATATCACTCAAGGAAAGTATGTCATGAAATTCATCCTCTGCTATGCATGACAGCAGTTGAAGGGCTTTCCTTGGCATTCAAGACGATTACTTCCTTGTTGTCTTCTCTTCATTATTATTATTATTATTATTATTATTATTATTATTTATAATTATCATTGCTTGTTTGATTTTCTGAGAGATCTGCAATTGTGTGCATGTGTCAAGAGCTTTGGATTGGTTGAAGGAAAGTGAAATATTTTGTTTTTTCGGAAGTGATAGTCAGATTATAGAATGGTCTTTCGTAGTTAGATTGGGAGGGCCACATGTCATTAAGTCATATAAGATAGTTCTGCTCGTATTCTACCTGGAATATTCACTATTAAAATTATCATGTCCAAATCGTTATATGGTCAGTTATAAAATCTTCTTTCGTCATTCTCATTCTGAGTGAGAAAAAAATGGCAGACGCACTGCAAAAGAGTTATCTCCTATCCTAAACGGCAGGCCCAGTCATAAATATTTATGGTCTAAAAATGACAGGTCATCTCGCTATCGAATATAAGGTCCATTAGCGGTCAGGTCATCTCGTCTAAAAAATGTTAGGTCCTTTCGTAATCCCATTGTGAGGACTACTTACTAGTATTCAAAGTCAAAACATTAGATCCACTCGTTTTTATTCATAAGAGAGTGACATTGTGCAGTGAGAGAATATATATGTTTTGTGCTGGCGTGAGAGACGAGGTGACGGGGAAGAAAGAAGCTCTACACAGTAGAAGCTGTATGCACGAGTGTGTACTTGTGTATATTTGGTGGTGACGTGATGGTGACGTCACGCTTCAGGTGGTCGTGATGGTTTGGTTCAAGTCAGTTGAGATGTGTCTTTGCCACGGGTGAGAGAACTCTGTAGAAAACTCTCTCACCCAATATTCCTCTCTCTTTCTCCCTTCAACTCTCCTTACGCCATCAACATTATCGTGTGTGACTACTGTATATGAGAGACACGTGGGAATAATTCGAGGTGATTGAAAATGGAAAAAATAATACATAAGTTATATAATTTATAGTAGATGAAAAAAGTCATATATGTAGAATGACTGGCCACG
>JAXCGZ010000211.1:7500-107397 GCA_037179515.1 Halocaridina rubra
AAGGAATAATGAAATGATGGAGTGCTCAGATCTTTCAGACTGAAGTTTAGTCCATCTTCAGAGCATAGATGGATTAATATACAGTCTGAAAGATCTCAGCACTCTGTCGTTTCATTTTTCCGTCGTATCTAACCTCCATTCATATATATATATATATATATATATATATATATATATATATATATATATATATATATATATATATATATATATATATATATATATATATATATATATATATATATATATATACTATTATACACCTAAAGTATTTTAGACCATCAGGGGACTCGAACTCGTGTCTTGAGCTGCAGAATCATGCCACCATACCAGCTTAGCTAGTACAGCAACGGTGTTGTGGCATAATTCTATAGCTTGCAAAGAGTGTTCGAGTCCTATGAGGGTCTGATTTCTTTTTTATAATGGTATTTTTAATATCATGGTTTTATTGTATATATATATATATATATATATATATATATATATATATATATATATATATATATATATATATATATATGTATATATATATATATATATATATATATATATATATATATATATATATATATATATATATATATATATATATATATATATATATATATATATATATATATATATATATATATATATATATATATATACATATATATAGAAACTATCATATACAGTATATCTTATCTTGTGATGGTACTGCTTGCATATCAGCATGTGTACTCATTCGAGTACATTGAGTAAACAGATCTTATCAGTCTTCTTTGTTAGAGCCATTATAATTGAGATAATTTTAACCTCTTTGAAATGTTCATTACATCTTCTTCCTTAAAAATACTTATTCTCATTTCGATTAAATAAAGCACGTTTTAAAAAGCATCGTTTGATTTTTTTTTTTTTTTCCATCACAAAATTGTACAATATTCTCCCTTTTGTGGATGACAAGGTGTAATACTTATCCGAAAACGCGATTAGAGGATGAGGGAAAAAAAATAATTACCCTTAAAATTATCTATTCAATTTTTACTCCTATTCCAGAAGTTTCTTAAGACTCATTCTCATTTGTAATGACGTTTGAATCACCCCCACACACCTTATGAGATTGCATGATTTAGACTATATAATTAGAATTTGCAGTCTTTATTTAAGGCACATTATGATAATGTGAGAATTTAAAAAAAAAAAAAACTTCTGTGGGTATATTAGGGGCGAGTTAGGACTTTTTCTCCATTCTGAATTTTGCTTAACCCTTAAATACATATTTTATAGGACCTGAATCTGTATAAATGGCCTTGGTTAACTTCACTGAGAAAGGTTATTCTCTTATTCATTGCTTTCTGTCGTAATTTCATATTCTGTTGCCACCCCTCTGAGCTTGTAGTCTGTGTTCTTGGCATGAACAATGCATTTTCTTTTGTCTTTATATGCGTTGCAGATCATTGTATTGTCTTTTCCTAAATGCATTCTATCGCCTCTGTGTATTTTGTTTTTTCGGGTTCTTCTTTCATTTATTATCGTAAAATGTATTTTGATACGTCGTTGGTCCAAACTGTAGATCATTGCCAACTTTTACCAGATCAGCAGCGACTTTGCTTTAGGAATCATATAAACACATTCTTCTGTACAGTACAGTAGATAAGATTTGCTGAAGACTACGTTTTTGTGCTTTATTTCGATGTTCTTTTCAACTTAATTTATTTTTCACTTTCTACGTACAAACAACTAGGTTCGTAGTCCTCAGGGAAGAGAAGTTTCAGCCATGTTTTTACACGTATATAATAAAGTCCTGTACTAGAGACTTTAGTATTTCTTCTCTCACAAGAAATTAGGATTCTCGCTCTAAATCCGAGTTTCTTGTGGTACTTTAGCAATAAATATTTAAATTATATATATATATATATATATATATATATATATATATATATATATATATATATATATATATATATATATATATATATCAAAGACATGCCACGAAACTGGTGCCAGAAATATGCAATCTCAGTTATGATGAGAGGCTGAGGGAATTAGACTTACCATCAATCGAAGCTAGAAGATTGATTAGGGGATATGGTAACGGTTTTTAAATTTCTTCATGGTTATTGCAGAGTGGATAGGGATGGATATTTTGATGTGGTTGACACTAGAACTAGAGGAAAACTACATTGCAGGATGTAAGGAAGTACATTTTTTAGTGCAAGAGTAGTTGATAATTGGAATTCGCTAAGCGAGGAGGTAGTTAATGCTAATTCAATCCATAGTTTTAAGGACAAGTATAATAAGTATGACTAAGTACAAAATGGAACCGATCAGGAGACGGGAAGGTACGAGTGTGGGGCTCTTTCCCGTAAGCACAATTAGGTAATTACAATTGGGTAATTACACACAGTATTGAAGATAATGAGGACCATGAATATGCTCACTATTATGAGGCAAAGGAGTCATTACCCCTATTTACATAGCAATTCTTAGCTGCCGTGGCACCCAAATGATCAACTAAACAAATGTTACACGGAACGGATATTTTGCCAATGGAGATTAGGCCAAGTTGACACTAGTGGAACGGACATTTATCCGAATGGGTAAACTGGAATTCACTTTCCAAATATAAACATTCATGGATGCCTTTTCTATATTTGGGAGTACTCGAGGTGACAAATGCAGAGCTTAGGATGACAGACTGGGTATAATGATACAGGAAATTAACTTGTCTAATCTGTTCAAGATTTATCATTAGTATCAAGCTGAAATATTGTTGAAAGCTTCAATTAATTTTTATCATCTGAGTTTCGTTGCTGAAGTGAAGCAATGTGAATTTGTGCAGTTTTGGTGAAGATCTGGATTCGAGCTTTGTGTGTAAAACGCATTAAGGAAAAAACTCTCTGCACATTCCATTGAATAACGTATTCTGAAGAAAGATGACGAAGAGGTTTTGAGTAGAGAATGCTAGTCATCCATTCCACATCGTTTGATGTCTGCTTTTGAAACCATAAAAGTACAGTCGGATTTGGAGTTTGCAATTGAGCAGGTTGCTCAGGAGTGGAACTGAGGAAACCAGAGATAAAGTTATAATACCAGATATGAGTCACAAGACTGAAGCTTGTCAACGAAGAATATTTGCAGTATTCTAGAATTGGTTTCTTGAGAGTTATTTTCCAACAACTTTTAAAATATTTTATATTTTATCCTTTAGTTTATGTGCAATAAATATTTTCTTCATATGTACTTTCATTATTTTAAACACCTTTCACCCTCCAGTGTATGTTCAATGAATATTTACCATTTTTTACCTGATCTCTAATGCAATTGCTGAAAATCACTGCTGGGTAAGCATTAAAAACCTATCAAATGACTTTGCATCCATTTAATGAAATGTCTGTTTGGTCTAATATCCGTCGGTAAAATGACCTTTGGAAAGTCATTTGAATTTACCGAATAACATAATGACATGTTCAGTGTATGACATTTATTTTCTGTTCATGTCATTTTTATTGCGTTTTTTGTTTTGGTTTAATTCTAGAAAAGTTTCTATCGTGCCATTACTATATGGACAGAAGATTATAGAAAATTCATCATCATGAGGACGGGAGGTCAGCAGGACCAAGAAAAGTACTGTACAGTCATTTTCATGAAGAGAATAGACAGAGTTTTTAGCTCTTCCTCTTAGCTATGTTATATATACCGAGTCTTCCCTGGATTTTTTTATTTAAAAAATGAAAGCCTGTAAAAATCACTATACAATACTGACATTGAAAGACTTAAAGCTTGTCTTAAATCGCACTGTATTTGAGTCTGCCATCCAGTAAGGTACGAGTATATTCAAAGCGCTCTGGATTAATAGATTTTAGCACCGGATAACATTGCAAATTCCTTTGCTATAGGAAGTGCCTCTCTATGTTAATTATATATATATATATATATATATATATATATATATATATATATATATATATATATATTAATTTTTTATTTATTTATTTATTTTTTCCAATATGATGTCATATTCCACTGAAGCTGTATGGTTAGCCACTTTTTTTTTTTTTTTTTTTTTACACACACACACACACACACACACACACACACACACACACACACACACACACACACACCGGGACAGGCAAAAACTGCCCTCATCAATAAAGACCCGGGCACGAGAAAACACCAAGACGAAGGAGAAGAAAAAGATCAATGACAAGGCAGCGATGAGGTAATGTTACACAAAGGAAAACAACAGACAGAAGTACAGAGGACCTGAGATGACAATAGATCTGCTTTTTGAAGGATGATAGGTCATAGGAATTAGGAAAGACAGAAGGAGGAAGAGAGTTCCAATGGCAATAACTGTGGCAAGAAATAATCCAGAGTGGATGGGATTACCAGCCCTTCACTCTATTTATTTTAGTTGGTTCTTACAACATGCAAGTTATACAAAGGCAGAATTCTTTTTCTTCCCACCATAGCTAGTAGGTTAAATAAATAATAATAATAATAATAATATTTCACTGTTATTAACTGTTCCAGTGAAGTTGAGGTAGCAAAAAATAAAGTATGAATACTTGTATCTTTACTTTTATTCATTCTTATTTAGTCTTCTTGCACTTATGCTGGAATTCAGTGGAGTTCCAGTTGCTAGCCACTCTTGTAGTAAAAATCTGCCCTGATAGGCATAGTTGTTGTCCTCTATTCCATTGAAAAATGTGTAACTTTTTTTAACCTTATGAATATTTCACTTCACTTTTAGTAAAGAATGAGCCAGATCTTGGACTTACTCTAGTGCTTTTGTACTCAAGCTCAGGCACAGGTGAGGCAATGTATTTTCTCGGATTATTAACTTGTTTTCTAAATGTAGGTTTCATAATGGAGCGGCATATTCACGTTTAGGTGTATTATATTAAAGCTATTCCTGGTATAATCACAACTGATTTTCTTCTAGCTCTGCTTCGTAAATTTCATCAATGTGATCTAGATAACTTACCCACTTCCAGTTTGATCAATTCGCATTTTGAAGAACATTTGTTCATCATGTGCTTGTTACACAATTCATGAAGCAGATTTGGATGGTTGTGAAGTTTCCTCTTAAAAATTTCGATACTTATCTTGGTTACTGTATGTCATCATATACATTTGTTAAAATAGAACCCTACAACACAAATCATATCATCCGCAACATCGAAACCTTTGGCTTCTTTCATCGGGGGTAGCCACAGCAGATCAGTTGTCTCCATATCGCTCTATCTCCTGCATCCTCCCCTGTCACAACCACATACCCTCAAGTCCTCCCTCACCACATCCATAACCCTCTAAAAATAAACACTGATATTTTACACAATATGAAAAAAGAGAATGGAGTTTGTTAAAGAAAACTAATACAGTTATCTTTATGCAGAATGCCCCAGAAACAAATAAATCTACTAACAGAAGTAGTATTGCAACTCAGCAGGCAATGTGAATATACTTTGGGTGATATTATGCCTGTTGTGGACATGCATGATGGATGGGATGATTATACAGAAACTGTCAAAATGCAACTTCCTCTAGTCTCTTTACAAGTCTTCTCCCAGCTCTTCCATTTCCCACTTTTACGAATTTCCTTCACTTTTAATTTTTTTTATTTTTATTTCTCTTTTTCTGTATATTTCTCCATCCTTCAGCATGTAACTTCCATTTGTCATCAATTTTCCTTGCTTTCTCATTCTTATCCCATCCTCTGTTGTTGCATTACCAATTTTTCTCTACTTGCCTTTCATATCTTGACCCTGCTTCTCTATTGTCCTGGCTCATGTTTGCAGAGGGTATCTGAGTGGAGCACCCAAATTTAGTAAAATTTAATGCCTCCAAGACATAGATTCTTGCTATCTCTTTATCTTCATTTTCTCTTGATAGCCCTATAGTCTTTTTGAAACTAACGAAATTTAACCTCTTCATTCTATTAACATATGAGGAATTCAGATAACCTCTGAGTTCTCATGGAGGAGTCACATAATCCAAATTTCTAAATTTGCTTCCAAAATATTGGGACTTCTGTTTCGTTCTCGTCATTACTTTTCCGCTTTTCAGTTACTTAGAATCTATAAAAGTCTTATCCCTCCCTGCTTAGACTACTGCTTGTACATCTGGGGTGCTTTTTCTTACACTTATCTCATTGATAAGGTTGAGTCTAATGCAGTCAGACTCATCAATGACCTTTCTCTTAGTTTTAATCTGGATCTCTTTCTCTTTGCCGTAAGTTATTCCTTACCTGTTTTATCGCCACTACTTCCATTGCTGCCCTGATAAGTTGGTGAGTTGCATCTCTCCCCCACTGTCCTCTTCCTATTGTGTATCGTTCCCTTATTTCTGCCTTGTCCTTAGCCTTTTACTATTTCTTCATCTTACTGTATTCTTTGTGCCCAGGCCTGATGAGGGAAATTTTCTTGCCAGTCCCGGGTCACACACATAAAAAAAAAGAAAAAATAACAGAATATTTTCTTACATAACTCACTGTTGTTTAAAAAATATATCCCACTTACACAAAGCTGCTTATTAATATTTTCACCCTCAGATGATGATGTATTGACTAATTAGATTTAATATATAAATATATATTTAGAGAGAATGTTTTTGATTCTGAGTTATTAAATTTACAGATCCTGTTTTTTCTTCTTTTCTGAAATAAGAACTTTTAAAGAAAATTCCATTGATGACATATTACAGTGAAAAAAGAAATTGTGTTAGAAGAAATTTACGAGTTAGACTCTGCCAAATAATGCTTTTTAAAATGCAACATGTTGAAGTATAGAAAATTGCTGAAAGCAATTTTTTTTATTTTTTTAATGAATATATATATATATATATATATATATATATATATATATATATATATATATATATATATATATATATATATATATATATATATATATATATATATTTATATATATATATTGTTCTAATATGACTTTATAGCAGTAGTATTCTGAGTTTCATGCCAGTAGTATCCTTCAGAGACGGTAATAGAGCCTATGTGGTGCAATTTTGCGATGAGATGCATATGTACATAATCCATGGGCGTGTGGGTGTGGCAGTGTGGTTAGCTGGTTGTGTGTATAGATCACAACCACTATCTGCACTGCTCCCCCTTCGCGTACCCTCCCCACCGCTGGTAGGCCTATGCACTTGTGCAGGGAACCATCTGCCAGGACTGATGTTTGATCCCCAGCCATTATTCTGCAGTATCTCTCCTCTTTTCATATATTGTTTTTTTTTTATGTATTCCTTCTCTGGAATGTTATTACTCTCAGTTTTATATAATGCTTACTTTTTCATACTATGCTTTATATTTCATTATGATGAATGCGTTGTGAAGATATTCTTATTCATTACTAAATCATTATCTTCCTATGTGATCCACAAGGTAACAGATTCATGCAATTCTTATTATTTTGAAATATAAACGAACTAAAATACTGTCCGTATTTCATGGTTATGCCCTTGTATTGAATCAAAATAATATTGCATATACTGGGGTCCTCACTTTATACTGTCCTCGAGTTACGATGTTTCTTGGTTACAGCCCATCTCCCATAAATTATTTTGCTTCCTAGTTGATAAGTTTTAGACTGTATTATGTGTCCCAAGCGTAAACCTGATGGCAGTTCTTCGAAGAAGAGGAAAGCCATCACCATGGAAGTGAAATTAGAGATAGTTAAATGCATGGGCAAGGGAGAAATTTTACCTCTGCATTAGCGTAGGTGCTTATTTAAATGTTCTGACTTACACTGAAAGTCGAGTTGCCTCACATTTTAGGAAGAGAACTCTGACATAAATTGAGGACCCCCTGTATCTTATATTGTACAATAGCATTTTTCTGCTACTATGCCTTCGTGTAGGATGTTCATGTTTCACTAAAAAGATATTCAATCAGCTGCCTTTTTGGTTATGTTATAATATTAAAAAATTCCCATACAGAATTTATACTTCATGTCTAAATTTACCTCTCAGATATACTCCTTTTAGAGTTCAGTATATAGTATCTCAGTACTGAAAGTAAATCATAAGGACCACCAGTCTGGGCTGTAGGGGCCTACAGAATTGTTGTACGAAGTAGAGCATAACTCTTGGCACATTGGTTTGTGCTTATTTTACATATTCCTCCACTTTTCTGACGTATTCATCTCGTTCTTAATCATTCTGTATATTCCTGTTTGACTTTGGAAGGAGTACCATACCTGTAATTTGTAACCCTAATTATTATGGCTTTGGTATAGAAAACACCAGCTCTACTTTTTGCCATTAGCAAACCACCTTCACGTTTTACCATCTGGGCCTAACTCTTTTATCTCCCAGGAACATTATAAATATGTGCATTAGGACATACATATGCTCATTAATATATCATGATTAATATCTCAGTAAATTTGCTTATATAGAGTTTATATATACATCTGAAAATTATACAGTAGGGTTACATATGAATTATTTAGTTAATATATGGGCTCTTTGCAGACAGCATTTTTCTTTTGGCTGTGAATACTGATATTGCAGATGTTCATGACGTTGTAACTAGTTCTTTAAAACTTCTGGGCTGACTGAGAATTTTCTTCTCAAATATATACACCATTGATTAAACATTGAGTACTCTTGTGTCGTTTTCTCATCTCTGGTATACACATTATTGTAAGGAATAATAATATTGAACAAGGTGACCAGTAATTTTATACTGAACACTGTATAGTATTTATTTCATTGCACACAGGAACCATCCTCTTTTCCTTAGTTTTCTGAGGATGGTTCTATTGTGAGTTGCACTTGCTTACTGGATCTTTTTAAAATGTTAGGATACAAAATAGTAGTCATTATCTTGTCCATTTGTAGTGATTGAGAACCCGCTAATGTATTTATTTGTATAGGTAAATTTCATTTGATTTATATACATAAACATAGCAGAATACATGTTTATGTACCCTTTCAAACTTTTTAACAAAATTTTATGATTAGTTACTGTCTGATAAAAAATTTTCAACATATATCTTTACTTATATAAGCAATTTACATTCTGATTTTATATTATCAAATTTTATAAATTCATTATTGAAACATGGTACTATATGCCTCTGGAGTAAATTTAGACTTATCTATGTTGCCTGCAGAACAACTAAGGAAACATATTTTGGGAAATTAGAATATCAACATATTATGTGGAGAATTACAGAAAACAAATATAGTATAAATAGAATTTCATTCAAGTTATTAATGTTGTGGGGAAGGAAGAATATCTCTAGTATTACCTGCATAAGAGAGGGGACCACGGCAACACAGCAGTTAGGGCGCTCGACATGGGGAAATGACAGACCCATGATTGAGCCCACTGAGGCCCATTATGAAGGGCGTCCAGCTATAGTCCCCTGCTCCAGCCAGTCGGTATCCACCTCCAAAATTGAGATCTATAACAACACCTATAATTGCAAGTAACATTACTTAAATAAGAACCAACTACATGGATAGGAGAGCCAAGCACTGGCAATATTATCCTCCTTGACATTTAGTCCTGCCACTGAACAATTGATGGAAGGAGTGAGGATAAACAAGTTATACTGTAGTACTAATGCCTCCCCTCCTTTGTTCATTTATAGCCACTTTGCTGGCTTCAGTAGAAAATGGTATTATTATTATTATTATTATTATTATTATTTAAAAAAAAAAAAAAAGTTCCTTTAAAAATAGAATGTACTTTTTCTTTCAGATCAGCGTATGTTTCCTATGGAGGCCTTCTTATGCGACTGCAGGGTGATGCAAATAACTTACATGGGTTTGAAGTTGACAAGCCTATCTACCTACTAATGAAGAAACTGGCTTATTAACCTGCATTCTATTTCACACCACATATGGAGTATCTTCAGTCTATGAGAAATCTTTCCCTTTTCTAGTATTATTATTATTATTGAGTTCTATTCAGTATTTTTTCTAAAAAAAAAAAAAAAATATGATAATGACATATCCACTAAGGAGTAAAACCTGATATAATATGTTATATTCAAATTGGATAAAATATATTGCCCAAATGTAATACCATGGTCCTATATTGATTATCTTTTCTTAATTGCAATTTGTAAAAGTATACATTTTAACTAGAGAATTATCACAAATAATGTGTAGAAAAGATTTTGAAGTTACTAGCCAATACCTGGAAACTGTGCTAGGTATATGGTTGATCAGACCGAATATTATTATAAGGTTAGTGTGTTACATAATCAGATTTGTATTTTGAATTTAATTTAGTTATGTTTCAAAATGTCAGCAAATGATCTGTTCATATTGAAAATGGCTAAGTTTTAGCATCTCCATGCCATCTGATATGAGTACTGTAAATACTATATCACGGTATGTCTCCCATTCGAGACTAGCACAAAATAGCTTCATTGATTTACAGAAGTTGATCTTGCCTGAAAGGCAGAAACGTTATACCCTTTGACTTCATTTAGTTCTACCTGGCAGCAGGTTGAAGGTTATGAAACTTTCAATATTCCTCTCTGAGGAATATTATCTTACTATGACATCACTTCGAGAAAAGGAAAATTTCAGAAAAGAAGAGGCAAACAAGTGGAAAAAGGATGTGGTTATCTGTCAGGGAGGAGAAAATTCCAAAAATCTATTGTAAGTTCATAGGGTTTTGTATTGGTATTTATCCTCCACCTTAGCAGGTATGAAGGAGAAACCAGCCAGAACTGGGAAGGCAGAAGAAACGCAACAATCGGTAATATACATTATTATTTTAGAACAAAAGCTAAACAACTACTACATTTCAGAATTTTAAAAACAAGAAAATTTTAAAATGAATATTCTCTCAATACCTTATACAAGATGAAATACAGTCAACACCTAAAATAGAAACTTCAAAATATAGCACAATTCACTTGTGGAAAGGTGAGGAGGTTTCATGAAGCTATTCCAATTGTAGCAAAGGATAAGGATAAATCAGTTAATATCATATATGTAATGGGTAGTAATTAAACTTCATGAAGACCATCCTGTGAAAGCAACAACTCAAGAAAGTACAGTAGTTTTGACCAGAAAAAGGACTGCAGAAAAGCTCTCTTTTTTTTATTTAACTATAGGACACCTCATTTCCTATTTTCATGCTTGATTTCCTAACACAATTGGATCCACCTGCGGCCTTCTATTCCCTTCCCCATCCTAAATGAATAATGAAATTTATACTTATACTCCATAGAACAGCGTTTCATAACCTTTTCCAACCTCGGCACCCCCTGTAGTCAGGTCTAGGCGGTCCAGCGCCCCCTAACTCTGGCTAACGTCTGGTTACTACAAGGATAATGTAAAGTGAAGTGAAGTACTACTTGATCAGTTATTTTGTTCATTCTGCAAAACAAAAACAGTTAGGAAGCCAATACTATTGGCAAAAGCAATAATAAAAACCGAAAAAGAGTAAAGAACATGGAAAAACTCAATCAAACATACAGCAGGACACTGAAACATACACTAAATGCGATTTTTGTTGTTGCTTATCTGCAACTTGTTTCTCAGATCGAGGCTTCGTGTTGGTCAGAACAACCCTCACGTCGTGGAGCAGCCCACCTTGAAGGCAGTTTTGGATAGTTGTATTGATCAGGAGCATGGTGGAGAATGCCTTCTCACACAGATAGGTAGTTGGAAACGGAATGATCATCACCAGCACTGCCCTCCCCAGTCTAGGGTACTCTACCAATTAATCAAACCAAAAACTGGACAGTGGTAATGTACGGATATTTGTCTAACAACCCTGATCCAACCTGGTCCACTTATGAAAAATTATGCGGCACACTGAAGAGAGACAGATGTGAGTGAGTTAAGAGCGAATAAGGAAGAATATACCTAGTTAAGAGCAAATCAAATCAAATCAAATCAAAACATTTATTTCCATTTTGTACAATGCTTATTCAACGAGATAAGCAACAAATGAGGAAGAATATACTTTCCAATAGTCTTACCAGTATTACTGGAGCTTCAAATTAAAGTGTATCTAAAAGATATATAGACTACTGTACTGCTGCACTGCTACTACCCAACTACAGCAGGGAGCGGCATGATTTCTCTGCTCTAGCCAGACATCAGCACCCGTACTGAACATGTACCACAAAGCTTTGTGACACAGACTTCCTACGAAAGTGTGGAATGTTCATACAAATTTCGTGCTTTTCATTACCATCCTAAAATGCGTTAACACAGTTGAATATCAGATTAAAGTTTATGAAATATAAAAAATACTTATATACATGTCCAAAAATTGTCCCTTCAATACTGGCCATCCTGTGCTAGGAACACTGACATTTTACTGCCACGTATGCAGCATTTCCCAGCACCTTCTAAAATGGATTTCAGCACCCCGTCGGGGTGCTAGCAACCCAGGTTAAGAAATGCTGCCATAGAATGAGATGGTCATGATCTCAGGGGGTTTGGTGAGGCAGCCCTGACTTAACCTATCAGCTCACAGAAGCTCCTCACATCAGTAGTTTGAGGTAAGACCTTAGGCAGAAACTCCTCAATAATATTTCATATGATACAGATAGAATAGAAAAAATGAAAAGAAAGTAAACCAGGTAAGTAGGGCTAGTACAGTTGTGAGATATAAAAGTAATTAACTTGAAAATCTTCAGGTATCAATGTACACACCTAGTAAGAGAAAAAAAAAGCAACTTGAACAGCAAGCCATAACATCAAAACTGAGAGCATCCATAAATTGCTTGATGGTGACATAGGAGAAGTAACATAGTGACCAATGAAGCAGTTCATTTGTAAGTAGGTCCTCTGTAATTGCCAAACTCCTTGTAGGATGGCCCGACTGTTCTCTCAGGAATAATTATATGCATCAAACTACATAAATCTTCTTGACGATGGAGCAATATTGTGCTAATCCAGAATGATAGGCTCCGATTTTTTTTTAGTATCTACTCATACCTATCGGGGAAAAAATAACCACCAAAATGATATACTGTAGACAGCATTTTATAATGTTTATAAAAAAAAAATAAACTGAAATATTTGCCTGCCATTTTTTCATTTGACCTCAGAAATAGTCTATAAGCCTTTTCAGTCTTAATGTTTAACTTTTATGGATTATGTTGCTTTATTGCATATATAGCATTCAAATTTTTTGAGCCATAACGCCTGTAACCGACTGAGAAAAAGTATTTTTCATAGAATAAACACTTTTCTCTGTTTAACTGAATGACATTGGTGAGTAAAAAATACGTATTGCAATGTAAGTCAACACAAATTCCTTTATGTGAGTACAAGATCAGGAATTATTTTATTTGGTTGTCAAGGCTCTACATAGTTTTAAGAGATAAATATAAAAAGCTAATAAGTTACAGTGAAGTAGCCATTTTTTTCTTGCAAGGGATACGCTCTCACTCCCAAAAGCCAGACACATTTCATGAATTCCACTAACCTTGATCCAAGGAGTTTGAAACTTGTACATATGCCAACCTCAATCAAAAAATGGTGCTATCGTGCCCCACACATTGACTTAGGATGTAATTAATCAATGACTTACACACCATATCTTTGGTTAGCATATACCATTGTCAATGGTAGTTAATATTCAGAAAATGTTCCTATTATATGGGTCAGTACCTGTAATAATGGCTTCCACATCCAATGAGTCCCCCTCACCCAACATATTCAGCTTCCCTTCTATTAATTGCATCTCCCAGACAAGACCAAACACCATGAAATAATTGAGATTTATAAGCATCCACAAGCAATAAGATTATTAAAACACAAGGTGATGTAAATTTACTAGTAAAATTCGTGTTATTGTAACATTCATGTCGCAAAGATGCATGATAATGAATCTCTACCCCAATTTCACTTGCAAATATATATAGCGTTTCTGTATCTGGATATTCGTAAGTTGGGGGTATATATATATATATATATATATATATATATATATATATATATATATATATATATATATATATATATATATATATATATATATATATATATACCCCCAACTTATGAATATCCGATATACGAACAACCAGAGATACGAGCATGTGAAAAGTGCAGGGCCTATGCAATTTACTATTCTTATGTAGAAAGTTCTAGTTAATACCAAAGTTTTATGAAACTTGCAAACTTGTATCATGTGTCTTTAGGATAAAAAAACAAATTATTATGCTCTTGACACAACTTTATTACAATATATAATTTGAACCTAGATCTGAGGAGACTAGGGCAGATGAGTCTGGAGAGGCAAATGAACTTACAGTACATAATCTAAGTTCTCATTGTAAGATATAGTAAAACTACACTACATATATACAATACTAAATATAAAAATTTTAAAGTACACTACAGTAATACAAAACTGTAAAGTACAATATGTCTTACCTTTACTCGTGTGGTCGGCTTGCACATTGGAAGGGGCATTGCAAGGGATGGTAACCCCCTCCCTAATTATTTCTGCTAACACTGGGATACTCTTTTGCTGCTTTCTCATCACCACTAGCTAGCAACTTCACCTTGCACCCTTAGGTTATGCAAATTAGCACAACTCTTGAAACGATTAAACCAACCCCTACTGGCCACAAACTTCACTTTCACTCCCTTTTCCAAGCATTTTACTATTTCAACTTTAATTTCCATAGTGATGGCCTTTCCTTTCTTTGTAGCACTACCATCATAACTATCACCACTATACTTGGGGAGACATAGTGAGGAGTGAAATCATTGAGAGAGCAGACAAAAACGAGGCACAATATGGCTGGTGAGATTAAACTGAGCTATTGTTCTTCTTCTAATGCGGCGTGACGCTGGATTCTTACATGACCTCAACAAACTACTGTATTTCGAATAAAATCGTATTTATGGCTATGTGTTTTTTTTTTTTTAATTCAATATAACCAAACATATAAACAAATAAATAAAGAAAGCCATTAACTTGATAAATACGAATGCAACTGTGCTGCTGGCTGTGTATTCGTGTGTATTTCGAATAAAATATTTATGGCTATGTTTTTTTTAATCCTTCAGTATAACCAAATATATAAACAAATAAATAAATACAGCCATTAACTTGATAAATACATATACAGCTGTTCTGCGTATTCGTGTGTATTTAAAAAAAAATCGTATTTACATTTTTTTTTTTTTTAACAATACTATATAATCTTCAATATAACTAAATATATAAACAAATAAATAAATAATGCCATTAACTTGATAAATACGAATACAGCAGTGCTGCTAGCTGTGTATATGTATTTCGAATAAAATCATATTTACACCTGTTTTTGGTACTCAAAAGCAAGAGAAGCACTTTAAAAGACAGAGAATGAGAGAGATCTAGGAGTAACCATATTGGCAGATTTGTCTCTGGAAATGCATATAAATGGCATAGTCAGGGCTA
Organism: Halocaridina rubra; assembly: GCA_037179515.1. Taxonomy (NCBI): domain Eukaryota; kingdom Metazoa; phylum Arthropoda; class Malacostraca; order Decapoda; family Atyidae; genus Halocaridina; species Halocaridina rubra. The sequence continues at coordinate 22,892 of JAXCGZ010000211.1, forward strand.
TATATACTTTCTTAGCAAATGTAAGGTTAGCCTTCAGACACATGGAAAAGGAATTGTTCAAAAATATTTATGTGACTTATGTAAGGCCAAAGTTTAAATATGCAGCCCCCTTTTGGAAACCACACTTGAAAAAGCATATAATTAAGCTGGAAGAAGTTCAGGAACATGCTACAAAACAGGTGCCAGCAATATGGACTCTCAGTTATGAGGTGATGCTGTGGAAATTAGAATTACCATCACTTAAAGCTAGAAGAATGAGGGGAATATGGTGACGGTTTTTACATTTCACCATGAGTTTGACAGAGTGGATAGGGATTGATATTTTGATATGGTTGGCTCCAGAACTGTTCTTTGCTGGATGGGAGGCAGGAATTCTTTAGTGAAGAATAGTTGGTTTGGATTTTGCTAAGCGAGGAAGTAGTCAGTGCTAACTACATTTATAGTTTTTTAAAGGACAAATATGATAAGTATCACTGAGTATAAATATGGAAGTGACTATGAGACAGGGAGTTAGCACAGGTAATCACACACAAACACACACCACGAGACTGGGAGTAATGAGCATAGGTCATCACACGCCCACACACACACACATATATATATATATATATATATATATATATATATATATATATATATATATATATATATATATATATATATATATATATATATATATATATATATATATATATATATATATATATATATAAGTACTTATTAATTTCGTGACCTTAACTGGGCTTTTCCTACCATTTTAGACTGCATGTTAACAGTTCAGTGTTATCAAAATATAATATATATATATATATATATATATATATATATATATATATATATATATATATATATATATATATATATATATATATATATATATATGCAAAATAAACTGTTATATCACAGCACAATATGAAGCAAAAAAAGGCCCATAAACAAAACACAAAAAGAAGCGAAGATGTACTATATATTACGACTGGACTCCAGTCCTCTTCAGGTACAAATGTACCTGAAGATGACTGGAGTCCAGTCGTAATATATAGTACATCTTCGCTTCTTTTTGTGTTTTATTTATGGGCCTTTTTTTGCTTCATATATATATATATATATATATATATATATATATATATATATATATATATATATATATATATATATATATATATATATATATATATATATATATATATATATATTATATATATATATATATATATATATATATATATATATATATATATATATATATATATATATATATATGTATATATATATATATATATATATATATATATATATATATATATATATATATATATATATATATATATATATATATATATATATATATATATATATATATATATATATATATATATATATATTTGGGGGGGTTTGCAAACCTCAAATATCCTCCGTTCTGCGCTATAAGTTTTTTGGTGGTGCGTGATTCTGCCTCTGTATAATATCTGTCATAGAGGTTCGAGAGTTCTTCATATATGCTTTTCCTTAAATCGTCATTTATATTGCAAGATTCCCACTAGTTTTTCTCGTCTTGAAGTTCTTCATGTAGCTTTCAAAGAGCTTCATTTTTCTGTTCCAGTTGTCTTTTGACGATTTTTTTTATTTTTTTTATATATGTAAGCAAAAACTTGGTTATATATATATATATATATATATATATATATATATATATATATATATATATATATATATATATATATTAAAAAAATAATGAAAAAATTATCAGATAAACTGGCTTCCAAAAAATACATTATTACATCTACTATACTGTTTTTACAGAGAGAGCAACTTGTTGCAGCGCGAAGTTTAAGTACAGTACACTACAGTAATCTAGGCACGATTTAAATTATATGAACGAGGGAGATACTTTATTGGCAAAATACATAAGCTCTTGTTTATGAGGTGCTTAGTATTATCCTTGGCTAAACACCAAAACTAGAAAATGCCAGAAAACATGTCTTAAGTTTTGCACCTTAAAAACTTACATCTGGGTAGGCATTTTTGTTCTTAAACATCCAAATAACATGAGTGGCTACTGACATATCAAAGTTTTGAAGTTGCAAAACTTTGAATGCCTTTTCTGGCATTTTGTAGTTTTGGTACTTAGTCTCATATAAGGGTCTTCAGAAGGGATTGCCGAGCTAATTGACAGTTTAAGATGAAGAACCACTATATATTATGCACAAATTGCATACAACACTCATTTGGATTTGGCATTTCTACAGTGTCAAAATACAGCCTCGTGTAATACAAAAACAAATATTTCGGTCTAAGTTAATATTACAATCAACCAGGAGATCCCTATTCAAGAATATCTAAGTACTCAGGTTATATAATGAATATCAAAATGCTGAACTGTGCTTTCGTGAATGAACAAACAATGAATTAAAAAAATAAAATTTACCTAGAGACTCAAAACAAAGACAAGCATGTACATGAGAAAGAAATTTAGAAATTACAAGATAATTGGCTTCAATATCTCTCCTTAAAAGTATACATTCATAAGGTTGCAGAGAAAGAATACACATTCTGTAATCCCTGCATATCATATGTAAAGGAATTAACAACCCCTCCCACTATAATCTTGTCTTCTGGCCATAAAACAAAAGATGGAGGGGAAAATGTGTGGGTCGGGTATAATGATATTCAGATGCATCAGCTTCTAATTTATGGCCTTACACCATATATTTGCATTTAATTTCATTATATACAAAATAAATTTAAGAAAAATTTTCTGGCTAATGTCAGCAAAAGAAATCTGGTTCTGATAACAATATAGTATTATTAATACCTACTCTAAAAATAATTTGTACATTACTTGTAAATCTATTTCCTGGCTGTAGAGTTAGCTGTAGTAGATCCTGTACGCTTTTTTAAGGCTGATCTGTCGAACATTTGTTTCATACCACCAGCATTACTATTAAAGAACTTATGGTTCATCTGAGTGTCAGAAGCCCATGGAGAGTCAAATGACGTGGTGTCCTGATCAACCAAGTGAGTATATTTGGTGCGTCCTGATCGTCCAAAGTTCTTAACTTGCATAACCTGAAATGATGATAAATTTAGTATTGCTGATGGACAATGAATCCTCCTCTCATCATCCTCGAGTCACAGCGGGAAATTAACAGCAATATCCTTGGTAAAAACAAAAGAATTTTGCTCTTGTGTGCTTAATGTATCAAAAGAGGAAACTTAATGGGTTATCTTTAGCGGTGGGAAGAGAGAATACTGCTCTTCCTGCATGTCATACAAGGCAACTAAAATGGGTATCTCTGAAAGTAAAGGAAAACTTTCTGCCTTCTTAAGCCCAGCAAGATGTATGGAAAACTGACAGTGATTATCCCTGGTTATTGGGGTAAACAACTTCACATCTGTGCTTTATGTATGTCACAGATATAAAAAGGGAAAATGGAATAAAGGGCTAGCAATCCTCCCACCACAAATTTTTCTTTCGTGCTGGTAAACAACTGCCATAAGAAAATAGGATAATCAGGGCATGGTAAAGCCCCTCAACTTCGTCTTTTTATAATGCTATTTCCTGATTACCAGCCACACTGGAAGATGAGGTCTCATCGGATTTTTTTTTTTTACAGATTGTCTCTTGATGACCACCAAAGATACAAATATAAAATATACATGGCTAAAAAGTATAACCACTGTAAAAATAAGACTGACTTTCATTTCTCATGATCAGACCCCAGATATCCCTGATTCTGTGTAATAATGGTGAAGAGCTACTTATCCAAACCTTAGGAAGAATAGTTTTATCAAAGTGATCTTCCAGTGTTGCACCAGAGAAGTCCCGCTTGAGTACGTCCTCTTCGTTGTCCAAAAAGAAAGCACCCCTGTGATAATATTTCTGAAGAAACTTGTATTTTCCTTTGACAGCTTTGTTGGTTATGACCTGTAGAAAAAGAACTCTTCAAAAAAACAGCTACTAAAAATATATAAAGTATGCTATACAGAGTCTTTCCATATTCTATTTCGAACACCATTACATTACTATTCATTTTTAGTTTTGAGAAAGTCCAGGACTTCAAGTTATATGGACCATTTTAAAGTGCAAGAAAACAAACAGTCTAGATTAATGAATATATACTTGAAAACTGTGCTAAGGGTTTCTCTAAAACCATACATCATATTCTTCAACAAAAACAGAATACCCAAATTAGATATCAAAAGTCAATATTCTACAATTAATTTTAAAAACGAAGGTTCAGAGCCATTAGTCAATTAATCTACATTTGATAAAAAAAAATATCCATGTGTATTACAAAATTTAAAGCATGGTATGAGTACCAAAAGTTTAAGCAATATATTTTGCATAGAAAGAAAATCCTAGATTCGAAAATTTAGTTTTACACTGAATTATGCACATAACGATCATACTCAAAGCAAATGTCAAGTCTTTCGTCTGTTACGGTTCATTTCCCATGCCTATATCTACACAGAATTTTCTGGCGTATTTTTTCCACATCTCTCATTATCTCTTCTCATCTGACGAGTCACAATGCTCCACATTTTGGTTTCTCTCTGCTTTCTTTCTCATCATTATTACATATCTTTATAACTTTGCCTATTCTTTCAGCTTGACTTTTATACTGATTATAATTCTCTTATGTTTTCCTTGTCCTTAAGGTGCTACTTTTTCTTAAATGTTTTCTTGATGCCAAAGAGAGCAATTTATTTTGCCAGTGTCAGACTCATGAACAAAAAAAAGAGTTACACAGGTGTATATATAATAATAAAAGGCAGAATATGGTTAACAACAATACAGCAGTTAAGCCCGTCTTTTTAGTTACCTTTGGATTATTACGAAGTTCAATTCTTCTCTCCTCTTCAGTTAAGTTTCTTAATTTATCAACCTCTTCATGCTCCTTTTCAGCAGCCTCTCGCTCCTCCTGTGATAGTCAAAACAAGTTTCAAAATATATTTTCAATCATGATCTCTTAATGAGAAATACTAAAATCATTCATAATCTGGTCTACAAAGACAAGAATGAGCTACAAAACAAAGCTGTTTTTAAGTGGACTCTTGACATATAATGCACTTGTGGTATGCACAAAGAAATACTAATACCTGTACTGCAATATGATCTTAATGATAACAACAACAATAATAATAATAATGATAATAATAATAATAATAATAATAATAATAATAATAATAATAATAACAATTCATATATTTGTTTACAGATGAATCTTGTATACTTAATATTAAAGCTTTGGATTGTTACACACTAGAGTACCCAAAAGATGGAATAAATTTCTCAATAGGCTGAAGCTTACCTTATCTCTCTTTAACCTCCTCAATTCTCTAAGTTTCCACAATTCATATTCAGCATCATCTGCTTCATCATCTGTATTTATCGTATTTATGGGATCAGATGCATCAACAGCATTGCGTAAATTAGCAGCATTTCTGTTCTCTTGTTCTATCATTCGTAATGTCTCCCTGCGACGTTCTTCTGTTCTTTTGCGATTTTCCACCTCTTGCTGAAATCATACAATGGTGGATCAGCACTTTGACTATATCCTAATCAGTGGTTTTCAACATTTTATGCCCATAGCCCACTTTTGACCTCCCTAACTACTCATGGGCCTCTGCCCTTCAAAATTGTGCTATGACAATAATAAAATCATTATAAAGCATATTCAAAATACTTTAGTAGTTCTACTTTTCCATTCCTGAAATTAAGCACTGCCCTACAAATATATATTATAACTCACCTGTTTAAGCTTTACTTGCTGCTGATCTTTCTGATGAATTGTAACGCGTTCTTTTTTCCGAACAAAGACCGGTTTCATTCTGGGATTTTCTTCTTCAGAATCTGTTTCTTCAGAATACTCTGAACTTTCCTCTTCTGAAGACTCCTCACTACCTTCATCTTCTTTACCTAACAACTGCAAGAAGAATGTAAACCAGCTTTATCATCAAATGTCATCAACAATTACTGTTAATTAATGCAATCAAACAGTTCTAAATCTTTAGTCGATAAAAAGCAGCCTTACTGTCATTACTTATAACCAAAGACTTTGCAAAATATCTTCAAATAACAGTATACAGTACTTGACAAAATGTAATACAGCTAATGGCAACGATAGCATATATTTGTGAACTCTTTGAGTACTGCATCTGCTAAATAGGTATTATTATTAGATTATTATGTACCATGATTAAATAACTGCAGTAGTGATCAAGAATATAAATACAAAATACTTTAAATTCCATATTTAGTTAGCTATGTGTTCATAATTCCTCTTTATTGAAAGCAAAGTTAAAGACAAAATGTATTTCACAATTAGTAAAAATTGCATATACAGTAGTCTACAGTACAGTATTTTATGACCTAAATTAGTACGTAATGCATTTCATCAACCTACAAGTAGACCTATTAACATACTACAAATTTAACTAATCATGAGTTTAAATATACAGTCCTCTTTATTGAATGCTAAGTTAGAGACAAAATGTATTTCACAATTAGTAAAAATTGCATAGAATTATTTTATGACCTAAATTAGTAGCTACTGCATTTCATCATCCTACAATTAGACCTATTAACATACTACAAGTTTAACTAATCATGAGTTTAAATATACAATCCTCTACCTCCTCTTCTTGTTGGATTTTCATGAGTCCTCTTCGTCGAATGTTGAGTCGACGTAAGGCCAATTCATCCTCGTCAACTTCCCCTTCTGATTCACTATCTGACTCTGCCAATCGATGGCTTCTTCTAATTTCAGGAGATATGGGACGTTCTACTTCGACGTCATTATCAATATCACCATTTTTGTCAATATCATCTGTGTCTTCTTTTTCTTTTTTTATCTGAATCATTTCTTCATCCATCTCAGTTCTACTGTCTCTGATATCAACTCCTTCATCTTCCGCATCACTGAGTTCCACAACTTCAGCCTGAAAGAAAACACAATTCAAAACTGAAGGATGTATAAAATGTAAGTAATATGCATCATTTGTAAATGCTAGAGTACATATCACATTAGAAGGATTTAATACACTCAGTAGCAATCTTTTTTGCATTTTTATACATTACAATGCTCATTAAGTTTATGATTCTTTAAAAACCATCACTCTGTCTCGATTATTTTAAGAGACCTCTTATCAAAAAGGACAAGAAAACTGAGAATGAAACATCTTAATAAATGTCTTATCATTCAATATGACCTACCTGACACTAGTATAAGCATATAATAATCAGAATTGCCATTAATCTCGGCAAAGAAATAAAGATATGTGAATTTTTTTCAATTTACACACTTTCAATATAATCAATGATTGAGTATTATAATTACAAATGAAAGATTTCTAACTTTCCATAGGATTATAGTACAGTATATAATGATTAATATCATAGGCTATTTACTTCATGGATAGGACGTCTGCGAGGTATATCAGTATCCATTTCTTCCTCTTCAGCCTTTTCTGAGAGCCTCTGAGCCAAAAGACGACGCAATCTAGGATCTGACATCTCTGCTTCAGTGAGTGATTTATGTGGTGTGGGAGAGGACGCTCCCCTCGGTAAAGTGAAATCTTCATCTTCCTCTTCTTCATCATCTGAAGAAGCTGGGGCATAGTCTGGTCTTTTACCACTAACATATCTCTGTACTTTAACTTTTTTCATAGACACTTCACCTAAAATATCAAAAGACAAGAGTTAAAATGGTCATCCACATTAAATACTCATTCATCACAAAAGTACCATAGATACACCTTAAGTGTCTACCTTCCCTGTCGAGATTCGAACCTGAGACCTGTATATCAGAAACCCAGAGATTAGTGCACTGGGCCACAGAGGTTGTAATAAGAGGAAGAACTGGAACTTCTACTGAAGCTACACAGACAGAGAGGCACTATTGCGCCTATTACTCTGTTTTACCCCCTCCCCCGACCCACCAATGGTCCGCACACACATTTAATTCTCCTCCAACACCCAAGGCTGACTTGCTGATAGAACAAAGCAATGCTATTACACATTTTTAAATGCCTTCAAATAATCTATTTCCACTGTCTGGATTCAAACCTGGGACCTCTACACCAGTAATCCACTGCTTAGTGCGTTGGGCCACAGAGGTTGTAATACGAGGGTGAACAGGAAGTTCTACAGAAGCTAAACAGACAGAGGGGCATTAATCTTCCTGTTATTCCATTCTAACCCCATCCTCAACCCACCAGTGGTCAGCATACACATATAATTCTCCACCTCAACACCCAAGGCTAACAAGTTGACAGAACAACTTCAATGTAATCACTAATTTTTGGATGTCTTCACATAATCTACCTCCCCTGTCAGGATTCGAGCCTGGGACCTGTAAAACAGAAATTTACAGCTTAGTGCGCTGGGCCACAGAGGTTCTAATAATACGGGGAACTGGAACGTCTACTGAAATTAAATAGGTAGAAGTTCTCGTTTCCCTTTTATTACAACCTCTGTGGCCAAGTGCACTAAGCTGTGGATTTATGTTCTACAGCTCCCAGGTTTGAATCCTGGCAAGGGAGGCAGATTATTTGAAGACATTCAAAAATCTGTGCACTGCATTTGTTCTATGAACTAGTTGGTCACGAGTGTTGAGGATGATTTTTAAATGTGTGTGCTGCCTACTGGTCATTTGGGAAGGAGGGTAAACAGAGTAATAGGCACAGCAGTGCCCTTCTCTCTGTGCAGCTTCAGTACAAGTTCCAGTTCCCCTCTTTTTACAACTTTTGTGGCCCAGTGCACTAAACTTTGAAATTCTGTTCTACAGGTCCCAGGTTCAAACCCCAACATAATTACATTGCATTTGTTCTATCAATTATTATTATTATTATTATTATAAGAATACTACTACTACTACTACTACTACTGCTACTACTAATAATAGTAATAATAATAATGTATTATTATTATTATAATTATTATAATTTTATAATTAAAATAATACTGATAATAATATTATTGTATTATTATTACAGAGCGTCCTCAACTTACGTTAAGAGTTCCGCTCCTGATATGTGATGTAACCTGAATTTCAGTATAAGTCGAAACACACTTATATAAGCTCCTATGCTAATGCATTAGTAAAGATTCTCCCTTTTCCATGCATTTCATTATTTATAATTTCACTTCCATGGTGATGGCTTTCCTTTTCTTCAAGCACTTGCCACCTGAAGAATCTGCTTTATGCTTTGATAATAGAGGCCAAAAATGATCAAAAAGGATGCAAAATAATTTATGGGAGATGTGTTCTAACCACAAAACATTGTAACTCGAGGACAATGTAAACCGAGGACCCCCTGTATATCTATTACACACATTCCCCAATTTACGAACAGGTTACATTCCAGATGTCTGTTCATAAGTAGAATTGTTTGTAAGTTGTGTTTATAGGTATAAAAGTACTGTACAGTACATACATATGCAGTACTGCACTGTACTAAGGCAGAAGACACTTAACCAGTACATAAAACATGAAAGTACACAGTATTAATGAATATTAGTATAGTAATAATAATGTAATAAAACAGTACAGTACAGTAATGCATGATTTGATACATGGGTAGATATAGGTAGCTTTTGTTCATATCTTTAAATGTTCATAATTCGGTTGTTCGTAAGTAGGGAAGCATATGTACTGTGTACTATTATTATTATTATTATTATTATTATCATTATTATTATTATAATTTGTCTTCAGTTAATCTACCTTCCTTGTCGGTAATCGAACCTGGGAACTCTAGAACAGAACTCCACAGCTTAGTCCACTGTACCACAGAGGTTAAGAGAGGGAACTGGAACATCTACAGATGTTGCATGACAAAGTGACTTCACTGCTACCATTAATCTCCGTTCTACCAACTCCCCAACCCACCAGTGGCCAGTGCACAAATTCAATTCTCCTCCTCAACAACCAAGGCTTAGATGATAGAACAAATCCAGTGCAATGACACCTTAAATGTTTTCAAATAATCTACCTCCCTCATCAGGAATCGAACCTGGGAAATCTATACAATAATTCCACAGCTTAGTCTACTGTACCACAAAGGTTAATAAAAGAGAGGAAACTGGGACTTCTACTGATATCACACAGCCACTGCAACCATTAATCTCTATTAACCCCCCCTTCCCATCCCACTGGTGGTAAGTGCACACCTTTACTTCTTCTCAATGTAATTTACTAACATATATACTAAAATAATAGTTAAAGTGCATTCATGAATAAATTATTCAACACACAAAATATCCTTACAATTATTTTCTAACATGCTTACTGTTGTTACCTTCATGTAATATCAATGATCCTCCACTATCTTATCAATTAATTCTCTCATAATATCCTGACTTTGTACATTTCCTTCAAGAATAATTTTCTCATTTTCATTTGAGTTTCACCCAGACACATCAAAGTTATTTTCTTCTAGTAATTCATCTAATTCTACCATAATTAGTTTTCTGAGACCCTGTATATTTACATGACTTTAAAATTTTCATCCTTCTTTCTATCTTTTCTTAAAAATTTCGCTGGCCTTAATGGTAGTCAGTATCTAGATTTATCACTTTTCCTTGTCCAGTTTTCCACTTTCCCTTCACTCTGCCAGTTCTTCTCTAGGCCCTTGATTTTACCCCCTCTCTTTCAGCGTCATATCTGGTGCAATTCCTACTCTTGTGATTTCCAGACTAGCGTCATCCTTCAAATTCTCAGCATTTGCTATGATTGCCCCATTTGCCTTGACCCTCAATCAGAGTTTATAACGTTGGAATAGTTTTATTGTTGTCTTAATGAATCTACAAAATGTCAACCAAAGCAAGGGTTGTGTTCTTGATGGGAGAACGAATAGCTTACCTTTATCATTCATAACAGGCACAGCTCCTGCTGTCGATTGTATCCCCATGGGCTGTGCAGCCCCTGGAGGCGCAGTCCAAGAGGTATTATCCATCTTCTATGCTTCACTCCTTATAAACCAACTTTTTTCAAAATAAGAAAATATCTTCTGAGGTTTCCTCTTATTTCTCTACCTATGAAAAGCAAGCACAGTCATTAAACTAACATTCCTGTTTACGTTTTGCTGCCGGAATAGAGAAATACCAAATGCCTTTAATAGAAGTAGCCTTTCGGTAACTGGCAGTGTTGCCATAATTTGTATGTAGATGATTCATTAATTTATACATTTATTTGCATGTTTTACATTAAAGCTAGGGAATGGCATTTACACACACACACACACACACAGTGACAGTCTTTAAATTCCTTCATGGTTATGATAGAGTGGATAGGGATCGATTTTTTTATATGGCAGGCTCTAGAACTAGAGGTCATAGTTTGAAGCTTCGTAAGAAAACTTCTTTGCAGGATGTAAGGAAATACTTTTTCAGTGTAAGAGTAGTTGATAATTGGAATTGGCTAAGTGAGGAGGTAGTTAATACTATCTCAATCCATAGTTTTAAGGAGAGGTATGATAAGTATCACTAAGTATAAAATGGAACCGATCAGGAGACGGGAAGATACGAGCTTTGGGCTCTTTCCCGTAAACATAATTAGGTAATTACACACACACACACACACACACACACACACACACACACACACGCACACACACACACACACACTGGCATTATTTCCCCTTGCAAAGGAGTGACCATGTCAAAGAACTTTCTAGTTGAATTGACCAGTCGAGTTTTGCGAGATCTATAATGTACCAGTTTAGTACTTTTTACTCGCCTATTAACTGCTCTTTCAGGGAAAGACATATTTTCTGACATTTAGAACATTGTCTCTAGTTATCCTACAGTTATGACCTCCTTTTGCATTTTGGTTTTTCTGAAATAGTGTACAGCATAGACAACATGTTCTAATCATTTCATTGTTTAAAATATGTTCCCTTTAAGCCTTCTCTTCTCTAAGCTTGTGATTCCCAATCTTTTGCATCATTCTGTATAAGGCAAACTGCGTAATTCGGGCGGTATTGTAGAGTGTCTTCTCGGGTTTCTTTCAGTACCTTCTATTGAAGATAAGGTGACCAAGCTTGTACTGCATACTCAAGAGGGGCCCGCACATATCCTTTATGTAAAATTTAAAGCTCTCTGCATTCAGATATGAAAATGAGTCCATATATATATATATATATATATATATATATATATATATATATATATATATATATATATATATATATATATATATATATATATATATATATATAATTCCAAGCATTTAAATAGTCTTTTTGTAATTGTTTCAATATGATTTGCCTCTTCTATTTATATATATATATATATATATATATATATATATATATATATATATATATATATATATATATATATATATATATATATATATATATATATATATATATTAATCATTATTTAGCCCTGACCGAGACTTGAATCTAAGACACATAATTAGTGGGCCAAGGTGCTACAAACTACATCGCTGAAGGTTTAAAAGAAGAAGCAAACCTCATAACTAACTGCTGAGCTAGGGATTGAACGCATTCTTTCTGATTGATTTTTGTTCATATTGCAACTTTCCAACCTCACTCGTGGCTTCGTTTTCGCATTTAATTCAACTCCCATGCTATATAGACATCAATCATAATCAGATAAACACATATTAGTGGAATTCGATTGAATATTAAAAATAAATAAACAGAAGAGTAGAAAAGCGCGCGTTAGACAACAAGTAGATAAATAAGTAATCAATGCAAAAATACACATATAAAAATAATAAGCAAATGACAAATTAAGGTTTGGTTTTTAAACGTCATAGAGAATGCAGAAGGAATAGCATCTATGTTCTTCGCTTCAATAAGCATTTATTGTTTCACTGTAATAAAACGAAATTGTTCCAGTCTTCTTACGTTATTTAGTGGTATGTACATGGTGTCATTTAAATGTAGTTTTATTTTAGGTGTTTCATGCTTGAAAAAAAAATTAGGTAAAATGTGTTTGAATTTTTTTTTCAATTTTTGGTAAATAAATACTTTCATGCCACCACCGATTGACATTTATATACAGAACATTTAAGAAAAATATCTAATCTGTTTGGTTAGTTTATCCCGAGTGAAACCGTTAAGATTCGTTTTATGCACCATCCGATAACCCGTTTTATGCTTCATCTAAGTTTTATTTTTACATTCCGATAAAAAACTATATCCCTGGTAAAGTTCACGTGCATTACGAATGAGAATAAAAAATTAAATAACGCGCTTAGGTGGGCCTGACCACTCGGCCATTAATTCGTCACAGTTTATACCCAGACACATACTGGCATGGATGGTAATTTCAGTGAAAGAAAAGGACCAATAAAAATCGGTAGATGTTTGTCACGTGCCTTTTTCCACCATTTGTATTAAGAAAAAAAAATCAAATTATGATGAACCTTGTCCCTCGGAACCGCTTTGCTACCCGCCAGTTTCAGTATGTCTTGTGAGGGCTGCGAGGGCAATTTTTACTCTCTCGTGAAGGAATTCTATAAAAACGACGCCAAAGCTTTGAAAGTCTTCCGAGAACACGGTGTTCTGCCCACAGACATCATCTGCCCCACTTGTGGTGAGAGTTGCAGTTTTAAGCCCTCAAGAGGCACCTTTTACTGTAAAAAAGTTCGTCGAGACGCACGTGGACGAAGAGCAGTGTGCTCATTTAACGTGACGGAAAGAAAGGGAACTTTTCTCGACAAAACCCACATAAAACCCAGTGACCTTTTGATATTTATTTGCTGTTTCTTGTGGAAGCCAAGAGTACAGCGTGAAAATGTGAAGTTGCTAGGCCTTACCAATGACACTTGTGCCAGCTGGAAGAGTTTATGCTATGAGGTGTGTGAGTTTTGGCTGGAGGAGGAGGCACATATCGGTGGACTGGGGAAGATCGTGGAAATAGATGAATTTAAATTAAGCAAAACTAAGTATAGGAGAGGCCGCGATGTTGAGAGAAAGTGGGTGTTTGGCCTACTAGAGCGGGAAACCAAGAAAGTTTTGTTTTTTGTTGTTAATAACAGAAACTCAGGCACTCTTATCCCTATTATTCAGCGCCACGTACTCCCCGGCACCACCGTATATTCAGACAAATGGCTCGCTTACAAGGATCTGCGAAAGCTGGGCTATGACCACCATAGGGTGAATGACAGTAAGGAATTTGTTGCTGTTGATGGGGTTCATACAAAAACTATCGAATGCTCTTGGTGTGAAGCTAAGCCCTCGGTTCTGAGACCGGGAAGTAAGGCCAATATGTACTCCAGGTACTTTGCAAGGCACTCCTTTATTCGAGCCCACCCAAGAGACCAGTCTCACCACCACTTCCTAAAATATGCCGCTCTGCTTTATAAGCACCCAAATTTACCCTATGAAGGTATGTAAGGCTTCAAATTTGAATAAGGTGAAGTTAAACTAGTTTGGTAAGGTTAGTAAAGCTAATTTAGCTTGGTTAATTACTTTAGGCTGAGTTTGATTATATTAGGTTTGGTTACTTGTATTTTAACATTGCAGTCTGGAGTCACCCACATCTGCATAACAAAGCCAGCCCATGTGAATGAGTCACCTAGCATGTGTTATATGTCTATTACACTAGTTGTGATGACGAAACTTTTTTCATGATAGGTTTTGATGCATTTTGAATTGTTCCTGTTATTGTTTTTATTGGAAATGACTACTTATGAATACTGGTGGGAGGCTAACAAAAAATAATCACAAGGGACAACTATTATCAGCATAATACAAAACACATTGAAACCTACCTGAGAAAAATAGTTTAGTCCAAGAGTAGATGGGGGTGCATAAAACAAATCTTTACCTAAGAAACTAGTTGATCATTGATATTATTGTGATTATTTTAGATACTGTATTTATAGTGCCACGGATCTTCATGCCACTGGGTAGGGGTGTGAAAGTTAACAGTTATCACGAAAGTGATGGTTCACTATATAACTAATCATGGGTTGTTATATCTTGTTCATATAAAACAGTATGTGTTAATGGGTCACTACTTCATTTTTTGTGTAATATGAAAAAATATTCAATAATTTCTTGTTTGAACATTGCTCTTGTAGTTTCCTGAGGATGCAATTTATTATCATTTAAATTTCCCCTTGAAATAGTTTTATGTTGATTGCATTCTTAATTTATATTCCTTATAGGATGGTAGTTAATTTTGTTGGGTGTTATATTCAACTACGGTATGTCTGGTACAAGTTTTGCCAAGCACTTTTAAGTAGTATGATCACTTGAATATTTGGAAGTTTGTAATTTACTTATATATATATATATATATATATATATATATATATATATATATATATATATATATATATATATTATATATATATATATACAGTATTTATATTTATATGTAAATGGTTATGGAAGGAAATTGAAAGAAATATTTGGAACCTTAACGTTTTCAAGTACTGTACAGTATATTACTTATTTTCAGAGGAATCTGAAGATAAGTAATATACTTAAAAATGTTGAGGATCCAAAAATTTCCTTCAATTTCCTTCCGTAGCCATTTACATATGAAGAATATGGGAACACGAGGTTTTGTACATAGATTTTTTTTCAAAAATTGATTATGAGCCACTTCTGTAATTATTGCTAATAAAGTGTTACTTGTTCCAATCTCTAATGTATTTGGTATACTATTGCAGGAGGCCCATTTTTGGGGTTCCCAAAACGTTTAAAGGAAAAAATTCAGAGTCAAATATTAATAAGTTATTTTATTTTAAAATATACATATAAACATAATTATTTACAAAAACACACATGTTATAATTAAGCACATAGCAGTATACATTGTAGATATTTACATTAATGTTAGATTTACAGTTCATATATATATATATATATATATATATATATATATATATATATATATATATATATATATATATATATATACAGTTCGTATCACATACGTGATATCGCCAAAAGTCACATTCATCACAATCAAAAGCCTCCTGTATCGGTCTTACTGGCTTAAAACAACTGCTGCAACGATTAGAGGCTGGTAGAAAGTTTAACTCTGGTGTAGACCTAGGCACTCTCATACTAACGTTAGCCATTATGTTAGTGAAGTTACCCTATCACATTAATGAACTACCCATTTTAATCTGCTGATAATTAATCAAAAATTACTCGTTAAGGAGTAAATTAATAATGAAACGCACAAATTACAATGCAGTTAAATGGATTAATATATAACGAGGTTAAGTGCTAAATAAATGACCCTTAATCTTCACATCAAAGATATCAAAATCTTAAGATCTCCTGTGGTAATTATCAGTCATAGTTGAAACATAAGTAAAGTGTAAGATTGATCAGGATTTGAAAAATGAAATATATAGGTAAGTATTAATACTAATATATGCATCTAGAATGAATTTAGAAAAACATAAATAAAAATAAAGACAAAAGATAAAGACAAACTAAAATGCACTTTACTTCCAAAATATACACCAAAATACCCAACAGCAAAATGTTCAATTTATTGAACTTTTCTATTGTACGAAATCTCATTTTCTTTTGTACGAAACCTCGTTTTGTTTATATATGAAACGCCGTATGTACGAAACATCATGTAGCCGAAGAATATTCACGTGCTTCCTATGAAATAGAATCATAGATATATATATATGTATATATATATATATATATATATATATATATATATATATATATATATATATATATTTCTTTTTTTTTTTTTTGGCCCATCCTGGTGTAAAAAAAAAATTTATATGTATGCAGTACAACAATGCCATGAGACTATTCTGCCAACCTCAAGAAACTGGTTCGCACAAAGAAAGTATTTACAGCTATGTATTTGGTAATTTTGTGAATAAATTAAGTCTAATATCTTCATATAACTAAATACCTGTACATAAACAAATAAATAATAAAACCAGTAACTTGATATAGTATATAATTATACAACAATGTTGTGTGACTATATATATATATATATATATATATATATATATATATATATATATATATATATATATATATATATATATATATATATATATATATATATATATAACACTGAACAGTTAACATACAGTCTAAAATGGTAGGAAAAGCCCATTAAATAAAACAACGAAAAAATATATATAAAAAGTACTTATTAATTTCGTGACCTTAATTGGCCACCTTCTCAAAGTACAAATGTACTTTTTATATATATATATTTTCGTTGTTTGATTTAATGGGCTTTTCCTACCATATATATATATATATATATATATATATATATATATATATATATATATATATATATATATATTAGTTTTTTGTTTTGTTTTGGAGGGTCTTTTTGTTCCTTCAGTAAGATGGTTGGACTGTTTGATCATTTAATCCATTAGATGTAAGCTATGTGTATTCACACTAAGACTTTAATCCCCTGTGTGGATTTATCGGGGTTTTTTATCAAGTTCAGCTACTGGCAGGTTCATTGGTTGTCATATCCTAACCTTTACCAACTCTGCATTTAGCCTATTTTTCTTATTTCCCTTAAGTACCTTAGTTTTCTTATCAATCTTCTGAACTCAGAATTCCATATTCATTTTAACATTATTAAGCTCTCTACCATGACCTTCTGTTTCTTGTCATGAGATATTTTCCTATCTTTAGCTATATTGCTAGCCCACATTACCCATGCTTATCTTTTCACCCATATATGAGAGAATGAGACATCACTTTAGCCTGCTTTTTCCTCAGGTTTTCATTATTCCTTTCATCAAGGAAAATATACAAAATGTCGGCATTCCCGACTTATCCTCAAGCAATCATTGTTGCATCCTGCAACATGGATACGAGACAGGCATTTTTTCTACCCTGGTTTGAAGTTTTTTAGTCATATTGCAGTGTTATTTATATACAAACACTCCCATACTTATGAATGAGTTACGTCCGAACAGCTATTCGTACCTTGAATTGTTCGTAAGTTGATATTTTCGTATATACAGTACTGTATTGGGTCTTCAAACATTACCACATCATGTAGGTAACATAATAAAGTTGTGTTAGAGCATATTGCAGTTGTTTTCTTATCCTAAAGACATATGATGTTTAGAATGAGTTTTATATACCATTGTGTATTATACTGTACCACATGTTGTCTTATACTTGATAGAATTACTATTCGCACTATGAAAAATCTATCTCAGGATACTTTGACTTACATCTTTTATAATATTTAATGAGGAATTATCCTTCTGTGATTATTTCCATTTTATCATAGTTTTGTATTATTTGTCAGGTAATGAAGGTGAAGATAAAATCTTGGACTGGGGTAGCAACATGGAGATGGGTCGCCAATGATGATAGCTGTGGAATCTGCCGTATGCCTTTTGATGGTTGCTGTTCAGATTGCAGATTGCCTGGAGATGATTGTCCTCTAGTATGGGGACAGTGCTCACATTGTTTTCACATTCATTGCATTATGAAATGGTTGCAATCTCAGCCACTTCATCAGCAGTGTCCCATGTGTCGTCAAGAATGGAAATTTAAAGAATAATTTTGCGTGAGTGATAACAAAAGCTACTTTTTTCATATTTTGTGATTTTTTTTTTTTTAATTCAGTGGTGCAACTTAAGATGGGTCGTCACAAACGAAAGCGAACCTCCTCCTCTTCTAGTGAAAGAAGAAAATCTGATGAACAGCGTCGTGAAAAAAGAAAGAGACGGAAATATAAGAAATGCCGTGACTACGCATGTAAGAGTAGTGAAAGTAAGGAAAAAAACATATCAAGCACATCATCAAGAAGTTTTAGTTCAGACAGCTCATCAGGAAGTTCAGATGGAGAGTTTACTTCTGAGAAATCATGTTTATATTCTAAAAGAAGCAAGACACAAAAAATGACAGTTAAAGACGCCCACAAAAATCCTGTTGCTCTTGACACTAGTTACAGTATCTTTCCCAAACAGCTGACTAGCAATAGGCAAGAGTCCATCTTCCCCAACGAACTACTTAACAGTACCGGTAATTGTTCAGAAGAAACAAAAATTACCGTAGTTTCATTAGATCAGAAACACCTAGGGCCCTCATTATCAGATAAAACATATTGTAGTGTTAGTACTTGTAGTAATAGCAATACAAATTCAGAAGATGAAATAATGTTCGACTGGGAACCTTACCGTTATGAATTAAATATGATTTTTTTTAGAGAAGATGACGCCATCAAAAAAGGTACAGAAGAATACAGTGATTTTTGGAAGTTCCTCAAGAAATATCAAGGTTTGCAAAAGCAGAAAAGGATTCGTGACATGTGCAAGACTTATACATCACAGAAGGAGAAGGACATTGCAAATGATACAAGCATGATGCATCAACTTCCACTGAAGTACGACAAGAAATATAGCATATGTTTTTCTCTTAATATGAAAGATGTAGACGAATTGCAGAGAAGACTACCCCCTATTGACTTGGAGGATACTAAAAAGAGATTGTCGTATACGAAAGTTGCTGAATTTAAGTTCATCATTCTTTTATACTTGGATTTTGTTCAGAGGCAAAAGTTTGAAAAGTACAAAAAACTGCGTGAATCCCAAGCTGGTTTGCCAATAGCTGGATATAAGGAGGAAATAATTTCTGCAGTTAGAGATAATAAAGTTGTAGTAATTGCTGGGGATACTGGTTGTGGTAAATCAACTCAAGTTCCTCAGTATTTATTGGCTGCTGGCTATTCAAATATTGCATGTACTCAACCCCGTCGAATAGCCTGTATATCCTTGTCAAAAAGAGTTGCATATGAAACTCTAAATGAATTTGGTTCCAAGGTAGGATACGCGATCAGATTTGAGAAGCACAAGACAGAACATACAAAAATAGTCTTTTTAACTGAAGGCCTCCTACTGAGACAGGTCTCTACAGACTCTGCTTTGTCCATGTATGATATAATAATTCTTGATGAGATTCACGAACGTCATTTACAGACAGACTTTTTATTAGGAGTAATGAAATGCCTCATCATGCAACGAGAGACTATCAAGGTTGTTTTGATGTCTGCCACCATTAATATTGAGCTTTTTCAGAGATATTTCATGGGCCAAGCTCCAGTAATTCATGTTCCTGGTAGACTTTATCCTATAAAGCTGCAGTACTTTCCAATACCATGTGTAGAGCAGGCTAGCAAAAATGAAAAAATTAACCCTGCTCCTTATGTACGCATTATGCAACTCATTGACAGTAAATACCCTGATAATGAGAGAGGGGATATGCTTATCTTCCTTAGTGGCATGAGTGAAATTACTACCGTTGTAGAAGCGGCAAAACTCTATGCACAGCAAACAAGCAGGTGGATTATTTTGCCTTTACACAGCACACTTTCTGTCTCGGAACAAGAAAAAGTCTTTGACATGCCTCCAGAAGGAATTCGAAAGTGCATTGTGTCCACCAACATATCTGAAACTTCTGTGACCATTGATGGTGTTAGGTTTGTTGTTGATTCAGGAAAAGTAAAAGAAATGAGCTTTGACCCCCAATCCAAAATGCAGAAACTGAAGGAGTTTTGGATATGTCAAGCATCGGCTGAGCAAAGGAAAGGTCGTGCTGGCCGTACAGGTCCTGGAACGTGTTTTCGTTTGTATTCAGAAGAAGAATACAGTGCTTTTAATCAGTACAATACTCCTGAAATTCAGCGTGTACCTCTTGACACACTGGTCCTCCAGATGATATCTATGGGATTACCTAATGTTAGACTCTTTCCATTTATTGAGCCTCCAGCTATTGAAAGCTTGGAGAATTCACTTCGTTCTCTGAGAGCACTGGCTGCTCTCACTGAAAGAGAAGGCTTAACGACCATTGGGGAACTACTAGCTAAACTTCCAATGGATGTAACCCTTGGGAAAATGCTGATTATGGGCTCCCTTTTTCATCAGGTAATCATTATTATACATGTATTTTAAGCTTTTTTAAGTATTTCAAACTGAATGTATTAAATTTCATATTAAAAAGTTTGTGTACTCCATTTTTTATCTTTACTAACAAAGCCTTCTACAGAAAACCAATACTGCATGTACCAGAATAATGTAATAAAGTAGCCACGCATCACCTACTTAAAGATAACCTTTGGGTACTTTATTACTGCCTTAATGAAATATTAATTGACTATATCAATTGCAAATTCCTCAGGTATTTGTTTTAGGAAGTATGGTACTAGTATCAGCTTTTGCTCACTTGATTATGAAAAATTTAAGTTATTATTTTTTACTTTTAGGTGGAACCTGTGCTGTCTCTAGCCGCAGCAATGAGTGTACAAAGTCCTTTTACCAATCGTGCACGTAGAGATCCAGAATGTGTAGCTCTGGTGAAGAGCATGGAATCTGAGCATGGAGACCCCTTTACTTTATTATCATCTTACAGGTAATAGAAATTTAGTTTTTATTTTGAGCTGTAATATAATACTATTTCTTTTGCTTAATATTAGGTGTATAGTAATCTATATTGTTTTGCACATGAACAGGTAATAGAAATTGTTTCTTATTGAGTACTTCCTTTTTAAGTTTGCAATAGCATACTGCTTATTGTACATTATAGAGAATGGAGATTATTCTCATGTGGTTGTATTTTGTAATTTTATCTTTTATTAAATACAGTACTAGTGTACAGTAACATTCTTTATTTAGATAATAAAGACTTAGGTATTGTGTGGTTATTTCCTTATTACCTTTGAAGGGCACTAAAACATCTGCATATTCTAATTAAATTCAATTCTCATACTCGATATATGAATATTGAAAAATCCTTAGTTCTATTCTCCATCAAAAGATTAAAATAATTTTGAATGATTTAAAATGCATAAAAGCTCATGTATTTAATTCTACTAATTGATATTGTTGAGGTCTGCATGTGCAAATTTAGAGTGTTTATACTGCATGTATGCTAGAAACCTCTCTGAACTTTAACTAAAACAAAAGTAATTAATTTGGAAAAAAAATACTTGTACACCTGATGACCAATTTGCCAGAGAAAAATTTTCTTTGATATAATATTTTCTTAGTAAGAGTAACAAGTACTTATTTATACTTTCATAAAGTTAAAATCCAGAATTGGAGGTTGAAAAACTTTAACTATATTGGAATACCGGTACCCAAAAATAAGTGATTCCTCAACTTTGAATTCTAAGATGACATGATTTCTATAGATTATACTTTTCTCAAGAACACTTCATAATGGAATACAGAAGCTCCCCCTACTCACGAACAACTGAGTTATTAACAACGGTAATATCATTAAGCCAATGAACTCGGTAAAGAACCTAGGTGTCTATATTGACCGTTACATGAATTTTGAAATGCATATAGATGAAATTTATAAAAAAGTAATGGGTACTCTAATATATCTAAATAGGGTAAAAGACTCATTTGAAACATCAACTCGTATAATAATTGTCCAGTCCTTAGCTATGAGTTTAATTAATTACTGTCTCAAAGTTTGGGGATGTACAAATAAGACTCAATTACAAAGAATACAAAAGTTACAAAACTTTGCAGCACGAGTGGCTGTTGGCAATGTAAGAAAATACGAGCACATCTCTCCTGTTTTAAAAGATCTAGAATGGATAAAGATTAGAGATAAATATGTTTTTTATATATGTACCTTTGTTTTTAATATACTAAGAAACAATCTTCCTGATTGCTTGTATAATTTTTCTACAGTAAGCTCAGTTACCGGGTTAACTACCCGTCAAGGGGAAGATTTATTAGTACGAAGGTCTAAAACTGATATTGGCTCAAGAGATATAAACATTCGTGGACCTCATTTATATAATCAGCTTCCCAGAGAACTAAAAAATGCTGGTTCAGTTATACTTTTAAATATAATCTTAAGAAGTTACTCTTAAAGGAAGATTTTACTTGTAAATTTTAATAGTACACCCATCTTTATGATTTGTTTGTTTTAGTATGTCTATATCGTACACCACAGATGTCTATCTGGAATATATATGCATCTTATTTGAATACCCAATGTACGTTGGAAATAAAGATTTATTATTATTATTATATTATTGTAATGTATGTATTACTGTACTTCATTAATACATCATTATTACTGTATTAAATTCATTAATACTGTATATTGTACTTTGTTTTCTGTAGTAGTTAACTGTCTATAGCTTAAGTACAGTACAGTACTGCATATGTATATACTGTATGGAACATATATTTACCTAAACACTACTTACGAACGGAATTCTGGAGCTTAACTCGTTTGTAAGTCGGGGAGTGTCTCTATGTGAAAAGGGCAATGTCTATGCAATGAAATCGTTCATAGCTTAAGAATATGTCAATATTTGGAGACGGTTGCAAATGAATAGTAAAATAGATGTATTTTCTAGCTATTAAGCTACAGAAGAACTTGTAAGACTGTTCAATATAGTAGTGAGCCTTAGACACAGCACAAATATAGGGTAAGGGATTGACTTGACATTCATTATTGTGAAATCTATTTGATTTTATCAAAGCTGCATATATTGTTGAAATAATGCCAGCTTATGAAAAATAATGGGTCTTGGGGAAAAGAAATTACATAACCTCCTGTGTAAGCTACTTCGCTGTCAAATCTTGATTGCATCATGTTATTTTTTGTGTGTGCGCCATATGTCCGGAAACTGAATATAATTTATTTTTCTCGAGCTCATAACTTTATAGTTTCTACCTTGAGACAGATGTGGTTGCTTCTTATAGAACTCTCTTGAAGGCCAACTTTTATAGTGTAGAGTTCAAACACAGTTCCCAGTATCTTGCCATCAACTAAAAGATTACATCATAAGCACAAGAAAGAAAACTCTATAATTATAAAGTTGCTTGAAATGTAATGCGGAAGCTTCTAGAATGAGAAAGCAGGCTGTTAAGACCATCTAATTTATTATTGTTATTAAACTCCCTGTCAATTTTAGAAGCCTCATACTTGTTTTTATAACCCCCAACTCAGTAAATGGAGGTTTGAAATTTGAAACCTCAGACGTTCATATTGGTCTTGCTCATATGTGAGTTTTGATGGCTATGGGGTAGTATTCTGTTTTCCAATTTCTCATTGTAATGCTAATTTTGTGATAAAATGGAAAAAATTTATTCCCATGCAGAGAGAGGGTTTAGTCAATCAATTTTAGCATCCAGAATGTTGGCCATGAAGAACAAATTATTTTATATAAAAATATTAAATGTAGGAACTTTTAAATTATAGATTTTTAATTCTTTCTAGAGACCAAAAGATGGGTGTGAAAGGCTTATGAGTTTAATTTTGTTTGAATAATAACCACCTCTCTTGTTTTGTGGACTGCCATCTTATACAGTAGTCACTTGGCACTGTTCTGAGGTTCTCACACTGTAACTGATATATATATATATATATATATATATATATATATAATATATATATATATATATATATATATATATATATCACAATTAAAGTATCTGAATTTCAGATCAAAACTTAGCACGAGGGTCTGCCCCTCTCTTTCTTTATCTCTTACTTTATTTAATTTTCGTGCTTTTCCCTCCAGTTCCCTTATATCCTTAATTCCCTCCCCTCTTTTCCCCTCCTATCCTATCCCAACCAAAAAAAAAAAAATAATAAGGTTCTCACTGTCATTTTGAACAGCATTTAGCCATCTCTGTATGTTGCTGTTCAGTGTTTACCTGCACAAGAAGAATATCAATGGTATGTATGTAAGTTTAGGATTTATAGCTTATCTTAGTGAAGGACTCGTACACTATTCATGGTGTTCTTTAAAAAAAAATTATTTTATAATCTTAAATGGATTTTCTCTGCAGGGATTGGCTCCATGTAAAATTAGATGGTAAAGAGAATTCACGAAAGTGGTGTCGAAAACGAGGTTTAGAGGAGCAGAGATTTTATGAGATGACAAAACTTCGCCATCAGTTCTCCCAGTTGTTGCTGGACTCTGGCTTAAAAGATGTTGCATGGTTGCCCCGAAAATCTCTCACCAGTGCTGAACGCATAAAGAGAAATGGAGAGTTAAGACAACTTCATGAGCTGAAGCGAGAATTACATAAGGATGGTCCTAGAAAAACCAAAGTTTTGAAAGTATCCTCAGAGATAGAAGGTGCAGTGAGCGATGAAGAAGAAAATCGAACTGATATTAAGGACTTGGATTTCAGGATTAAAAATGATCAAAAGCAGTTAAGTAACATTTATCGTGACTCTTACATACGTTCTTTTAAAGACATAATAATGCTTAAGATTATTTTGTGCAGTGGCCTTTATCCTAATGTAGCAATAGGTGATGAACACAACAACTATAAACCAGGATCAGAACAATTGTTCCATACAGCAGCAAAGCCTTTTCTAGTTCTGCATCCTAACAGCATCTTTGCTAGCCACCCAGAAGTCCTTCATCTTGCAGACTCTGATATTGTAGAGCTACCAGGCTTTTCTTTGAGACATCCTGCTAGCACAAAGCATCAGATATTGGCCTATGTATCTTTACTGGAAACAAACAAAGCTTATCTTGTTGACCTTTTGAGAGTTCCCAGCGCCCAAATTCTGTTACTCTTTGCTCAAAATTTAGATTGCAATGCTGATATGAGCATCATTGTTTGTGATAATTTCATTGAGCTCAAGTTTCCGGAAGCCATATTAGCTCAAAATCTTGTGTTTCAGGCTGTACAGCTAAGAAAAAAGCTTAAAAAATTATTGAAAATTAGAATAAAAAGTGCTTTGCCACTGGTGGAAGATCAAGAAAAGCTGATAAGTGAAGGTAATGCTTTGGAAAAGGACGTCTCTGTTGGTCTAATCGACTTCTATTTGACAGAGGTATTGTATTCTCAGCGCCGTCTTCTAGAAGCAGATATTAAAGTCCTTCATAGTGGTCCAGGCCCTGGTGACTGTATTTTAAGTGGGAATCCTTTTAGAGAAGACGAAAATGAGCCATGCAAACCTAACGATGTTAAAGGAGGGGTCAACCTAACAGATTTCCTTACATATAACTGTCTCCTGGACACAGAGTGTATGGTTACCACCATAACATCGTTTGATACAGTATGTCCATATTGCAGTGCTGAGTTACATGTAACTGTGTTAGAGCGATTAGAGCATATGACTCGGTGCTTGGAAAACACTTCTGAACCCCCTTCAGAGGATATTGATGAAAAAATATATGATGATCCTACTAAAAAGAAATATGTATGTGATGTTTGTGATAAAACATTGTGTTTGTCCGTGAAAGAAATATTAAGACATAGAAAGTTGCATTCTTAGGGTAATAGTTTTCAACTTAGATTATTATTAATCATGGATAATTATGTTTGTGTGTGAATATTAAATATTGCCTTTTTGAAAGAGAGAAATTAGAACTCATCACTATATATGACCAAAAGTTTGATTTGCTTATGTGCCCCTTCAGAGGGTTCACCAAAAGCTCTTTTAAAGAGCTCTTCAGTTTTCCTTTTTTTATACCTTCATCCTTGAGAATTATAACAAAGAAAAATGTAGTGCTGTGTAGACCAGCTATTGTAAGTATGTCTACCTTGGAGGAATTCTCAAAGGTATGAAGGATCCCTTGCACAATATTGTAAATTTCCTGTTCATGATGTCAGCATGATCATGTCTTTGTAGATATAATCGAGTTTTCAGAAGTAAATTTCTTTATTCAATAAACACATGAAGAATATAATTCTTTTATATTCTATATGGCAATATGTATTATTTTTAATTATTTTTTTTAAATACTATGTCTCTTGGAACCTCTTATGGCTTGAGTATGGCTGCTCTTGCTACATGAAGTAGATATTGGTCATAAGAAGTAATAAATGGGAAGCTCTTCAGTTTGAACTTGCTTGAATTTTTATTTGTGGGTGCTTAATATGGATTATATTTCAAGCATTCAGAATGGTTGTATGTGAGAAACGTGCTGGTTTACTTTATATATAGTGCCACTATTTGTTGATGATATATAGAACTTATTTTGAAATAACTTTCTTTCTATCAGGTTGTTTTTGTCACATGTAGTAAGAACAGATTAAATGGGATAGAGTAGTGAAGTGCTGAGATTTTTTTTTTTAAATACTACAGAACAG
This sequence comes from Halocaridina rubra, assembly GCA_037179515.1. Taxonomy (NCBI): domain Eukaryota; kingdom Metazoa; phylum Arthropoda; class Malacostraca; order Decapoda; family Atyidae; genus Halocaridina; species Halocaridina rubra. The sequence continues at coordinate 49,954 of JAXCGZ010000211.1, forward strand.
ATCATGGAAGGAGTGATAAGGGCAAGGGGGTACGAGGAAACCTTGTTGTATGCCCTTTTTATTCAGTTGTTGCTACCTCGGCTTCAGCAGGCTATGGCATCTTGCCAAACAAATTTGTCTTTAAGTTGTTATTATTGATTCTTCAAAATTTAAACTTAAGTATTATGATTATAGGTTTTGAAGTTTATGTATTCGGGTAAAGTAGTAAACTATTTATTTAAAATAAAATTTTCTGTCATCAGTAGTTGTATGAATTTTTAATCGTAATGAAGCAAGTGCAGATGTTTGAGTATACAGTATATGAATTATTATTTAATCTCAAAAAACTGAACCTCTTATGGCTTGAGTATGGCTGCTCTTGCTACATGAAGTAGATATTGGTCATAAGAAGTAATAAATGGGAAGCTCTTCAGTTTGAACTTGCTTGAATTTTTACTTGTGGGTGCTTAATATGGATTATATTTCAAGCATTCAGAATGGTTGTATGTGAGAAACGTGCTGGTTTACTTTATATATAGTGCCACTATTTGTTGATGATATATAGAACTTATTTTGAAATAACTTTCTTGCTATCAGGTTGTTTTTGTCACATGTAGTAAGAACAGATTAAATGGGATAGAGTAGTGAAGTGCTGAGATTTTTTTTTTTTTTAAATACTACAGAACAGATCATGGAAGGAGTGATAAGGGCAAGGGGGTACGAGGAAACCTTGTTGTATGCCCTTTTTATTCAGTTGTTGCTACCTCGGCTTCAGCAGGCTATGGCATCTTGCCAAACAAATTTGTCTTTAAGTTGTTATTATTGATTCTTCAAATTTAAACTTAAGTATCATGATTATAGGTTTTGAAGTTTATGTATTCGGGTAAAGTAGTAAACTATTTATTTAAAATAAAATTTTTTGTCATCAGTAGTTGTATGAATTTTTAATCGTAATGAAGCAAGTGCAGATGTTTGAGTATACAGTATATGAATTATTATTTAATCTCAAAAAACTGAACCTTTAATATTATGGCTTGAAGTTTGTTTCTTTTTAACTTGAAAATATAATATAGAAAGGAAATTTAGAGGTACTTGTATAATATTCCCCTTTATTGTGTATTCAGTTTATATTCTATAACCCAAATCACATGAATTTACCTAAAAAGAGAAAGAAAACCTTACTACTTTCTCATGGTATGTATACATTCCTGACATTTTCTCTGGTCGCAAAACAAACAGAAGAGGTGAGGATGTGGAAAGTGTAATGAAACCCTGCTTTGCTCTTTTTTTTTTCTTTTTCCCATTTTAGGACACTTGGCCTGACTAGGATATGTCTTCAATTTTGGAAAAAATTCATTGTTCTGGTATCATCAGGCTACTTCCATTCAAGTCATGAATCCATGATATGAACTTTTATCAAATAGGAAACCCATTCATAAATATCCACAGATCTTGAAGAAAGTTTCCTATATAAATTTAGTTTGTACATAAGGCCACTCGTATTTGACATTTTTTTATATACATAGTATTGTCACCTGCCAGAATCAGTAGGCTGGAAGAGCTAAAAGCAGAAGGAGAGAAAATTCAACCATGATATGAGTAATAGTTCCTTTCATCTCTATTCACAGTCTTTTTTACAGTCACATTTTATCGTAATTACTTATAGCTAGACTGCTTATCGCTGAATGTAATGAGAATGTGTAGAAAGTCATAAAACAAATAGCTGTATCAGCACAATAATGTTGCTAGTTTAAGAGAACGATAATTATTATATAGTTATCGGAATTGTGGAAGTATAATTTCAGCATATTTTGATAACTACTGTATATATACAATTGTTCTGTGTTGTAACTCCCCTCTTTGAATTTTATTTTTCTATGTAAAAAGCTACAAATAATTTGATAGAGAGAATTATGATGAAAGCCTGTGAAATTAATTCGTTCAACACTGCTACTAGTGGGATAAAGCTTTATGGATGAATGAAGAGGAAAAATCCAGGTGGTACAGTACATTGATAACTGTATTATTAGCCCTCTACCTTCATGTATACTGAGGAATACTCTCTTTAGGTCATTAATTCAATAAGTGAAAAGTACTTCATGGGCTAAAGACGAAATCACAAGAGTAAAAGAGAACTATGGTCATAATACTGACACAAAAATGTTGGACTGAAATTTATGGTTTACTTAGCTTAGGAAAAATATATGGGACTGAAATTTAAGATTTACTATACTATGGCAAAGAAAACTATTGAACTCGCAATTAAAAGATTTGCTTAACAGGTAGAGAAAGATATAGGAGTCTAATATGTAATATATGCTGAAATACAGGAAAATGTACCAAAAAATAAATCTTTGAAATATATAGCATGCTACACTCAGGCATTGACTGCTGTTGAATAGATTCATATCAGGGAGGATGCTGTAAAGAGAGATCAGTGGTGATTATTTTGTCATATTTTCTAACCGGGAGTGGAAAAAAAAACTGCTTTATCTGGTCCTGGCACCCAATAAAACACCTAGAAATATGACTGGATTAGGCCCTGAGATGATGATAGATTAGCTGTTTGAAGGAAGAAAGGCCATAAGAGTTAATGAAGACAGAAGGACGAAGAGAGTTCTAGTCTGGAGGTGGAAGGAGAGAAGTAGTCACTGCAGCAACCAGTCTGTAGTCTTCTTATCTCCATATGATACTTGTGTAACGAAGTTGCTTGGAGTGTTACACAGCCGTCTGAGGAGGGTTGAAGGATAATATGGGAGAAGGATGCAGCTGCAAGCAGGGTTGGGAGAGGTGGGCCAAAGAGGTCTATGAATTCTGTGAGGGATGGTATTAATTAAGAGTGTGGTTTGGCAGAGGAGGATGCAGGAGATTGGACGATATGGAGACGATAGATGCGTTGTTAGGATCCCTAATGAGAGGAGCTCTTATGTTTAATACAAGCCAAGGAAGCGAGACAATACCTGTTTCATGCATTTATTATCACATGAGAATGTGGTTTGATATGAATGTTAAATAATCATAATAAATGATAACTAGCTTTTTCTTCAAATTTTATGCCATATTCTTCTCTTAGCATGAGTGTGTTCACACCAATGATAATAGAGACTAAAGAACCAGAGTTTCATCATACCATGCCTATCCTCACTTATTTCCTCAAGTGTTTTCTCAAGAGAATGAAATTCAGGGTTACCAGCCACCCCACCTGTTTCACTCTTTCACTCAGTCGCCTCCTCTGACATCCATTCAATTTAAGGCTGACATGTCTCCTCACTTATTTCATCAACTGTGTTTGGCAAGAGAAGGAAATTCAGGGTAGCCAGCCATTCTCTCTCTCTCTCTCTCTCTCTCTCTCTCTCTCTCTTTCTCTTTCTCTCTCTCTCTCTCTCTCTCTCTCTCTCTCTCTCTCTCTCCCTCCAGTTGCTTCATCTGATGCTCATTGAATCTGTAGAGAAATTCTTTTTCTTCAAGAACCAGTAACATCTCATTTAGTTATCTCTTACAACATGCTGAGCATAAATGTTTATTATATACTGTAACTCATTTTTGATAGTTTTCTATTTTACTAATTTAGATCATTCGGCTGTTGTTACAGACTTTATACAATTTTTATTTTGTTCATGTAGTTACTGAAACATTAAATTTTATTATTTTTGCATCTTTGAAAACGATAGAAAATTTGTAATTCATTACAAGTGTAATAAGAACCTTGAACCCTGGAAGTGTAGTTATTGACAGATATTGAATAAAAATTGAAAGGGGCCTTTAATATTTTTTGTATTTGATAAATGAAAATCAGAGTACTATATTAAAACTATACCAGCACATATTTCCTTGTATAATCTTTCCAAACTTATCATAAGCCTCTGTTAGACATGTATCCACAAAATATAAGGAATAAGTTCATTTTTTGAAACTCTCTTGAGTCTTATGTAAATTCATATAAGTTGACTTTAATATTATTCTCTATTTAGATTGAGCACACTAGTGTGCCACTGATAATGAAGAGATATGGGCTGAGTTTTGGAAGAAAGTGTAGCTTGAGCATTATTTATCGAGCACCTACAATTAAACAAAGGTAATACTATAGCATTTTATGTCCTCATTGTGAGTAATGTAGCACTAATCATTGAGATAATATATAATTTGAGCAATACAGGGTAATGTGTTGCCTCTATAGAAGAGTTAAATAATGAAATCACAAGTTTCAGTAAAATTATGAAATAAAAGGATATCATTGTATAAACCATTTTAACTGCTCAGTAGATGGTGACTAGATGAATCATGAATGGTCTTCATTCTTCGGGAAAATACTCACTTTCACTTCCTGGGGGCATGCTTATGCCACCATTAGCAAGAAGAGTATTGAGTAAGGTGTCCAGGGGTTGCATCCTGTTTCCCACATTCTGCTGTGAGACGGAACAAGATTTTTAGTAGATATTTGCGAACTCTCGTATTACGGTTTTTCTCTGTTGTCTTTTAATATAACTAAATTTGTAATTATGGTTTACGGCACATGAGTAAAGTGCTCTTCTATGGTGTATGGCACATAAGTAAAGTGCCATTCAGCCCTTCAAAATCTTCAGTGAAATATCTACACTGCAATTCATTACCTAACATCACCTTAAAGATTTATTTCATAATGTTAGAATGTAGTGATTTGTTATTGTATATGAATCTATACTGCAATAACTTAGTCAGCAGGGCAGCACCACATTCTCAGTTCATTTTGAGTATAAATAGGAATTCAAGGAGATAGGGACTGCCATCCCAACTTACATTTTTCCCTTTCAGCAGCCTCATCATGCTATTCAAAAGATGCTCATGAATTAAAGAATTTTTTTTTCTTACACAATGCCATACACAACTATTGCAAGTACTCATCTCAAGGACATCAAAATTCAGATTCTCTACCGAAAGAGTAAGATCTCTGTTTTGGATTACAGTGGAGAGCTACATGTTCTGGTTTAGCAGTGGGGTAGTACATGTCTGTATTATAAGAAATTCTTTATTACTTATGAAATGTATGACTAATTACACCGTCAACAATAGTTAAATAATAATAATCGTACAATAGTTGCAAAGCTAGTGATATCTTTACTACTTTTCAATATATAATATCAAGAATATCTTTTTTACTAAAAGTAATTTAGCTTTTATCATCAAGATGTCTTCATTGTAAAGCAAATACTCATTGATATACTGTTAAAAACATCAAGAATACATTACTGTAGCTCTTATTATCTCTGTTCATAATGATAAATATGTGGATTTTCAACTGAATTTTATTTACTGAAGTTGGTAGTGTGGCAAAATAAGAATAATTAATATATTCTTGTAATGATATACTGAATGTGCTGTAATATTGAAGTCTTTCATTATAATCAATATCAGTACCCTAAAAGTAATTATTACCTTTTGAGAATGTGGTGGTAAGTCTGAATGCTGAAGAGCGTTGTTGATTAGTAGGCGAGAAACGGGTAAAGCTTGTGATAGGTCTCCTGTACCCCTTTTAGCTCCACCAAGCATGAAGTCTGATCGTTTTTTGCCGTTAGTCCAGCCTGGTTCAGGAAAGAATTATCTTTTATTGTAAAGAACACAAAAGAGTACCTAGTTACAGAGCTGATTGACATCAGAGTTGTGTATAGTTTATTTACTCGTTTTCATTGCATTATATTGGTGTATCTAAAATGGTGGCAGGATGAACAAAAATAAATATCCATAGAAGTGTTACTAAATATTTTAGACATTATAAATCTTATATTGACGAACAAAGCTATAACAAGGTAAAGTATTGCCTTATAAATAAATATATAGAATAAACATATCACAAAAAACGCTATTGGTCAAATATTTGAAAAATATGCATCAAATACAAGACATGGAAAACGGTAACATATGCCAAAAAACAGTACTTATACTGAACAGAATTTATGTACACAAATCCTCAGCAATTAGTCAATTACAGTTTTTAGAGAGGAAATTCTCCAGAGTACTTCTTGCTATTTGTGTAGGGAGAGAATGAGAATGCATACTTTGAGCCTCTACACAATTCATCTAGTCTTTCTCAGGGGGCTCTGCTTCTCCCTGAATTAAGTTGCTTTCAAATAAGAAGACTGTCATAGTTTCAGCTTGCTCTTTTATAGGCTCTGTGGGCAAGGAAGTGGACACTTCAGCTTATAAGGGCTTCACAAAATTAACTCACTTGTTGCCACACCCCAGATTTCCCCTTCTATTTTGCTAGACCAGTACTTCCTAAAAGGAAATAAGAGGAAAGAGAATAGGTGTTTCTGCCATGCACCATTTTTCTGTCTCCATGCATTTTCTCAAAAGTATTACAAACAGAACAAAAGGAAAGACAGACAGGAAAGTATAGAATTCTTTGGAAGGAAAAAAGGCTCATGATATGGCTTTTTTATGTAATGTATATATCTTTTTGACTGCAACACACAAAAACTGTATGAGCTGACCATCTAGTAATCTTGTAGATATCTTGTACTTTCACAAAATAACATGATTTCCATAATGGCATGTGAGAAAAACTACATTTTTTAAGGTTAGTCAATGGGGAACATGTATATTTAGAGGCCTGGGCATGTTATACCTTTCTACCAGAATTATGGATAAACAAAACCTTGTATTGATTGAGAGGCAATAACCGAGTGGCTATGGTGTACCTTATGTGCAAAGCATATCTCTTGGGGAGCAGTTTATCGAGATTTGCTTAACTATGGTGAATGGAAGCTTCATTGTTGTCAAGCAGCCTAGTATAAACTGAATTGACAGAGAGCCATATTCCAGCGGCCTTAAGAAGCTTGGTTTTACTTAAAGTGGATGATTTGCCGACTCATTGGGCCAAGGCAGGAGGAGTAAGGGAACATTGTGTTGGGCTGAATGCTGAAGTATGATACCTTGGAGGTGAAATGAATCAATTCCAAAAGCAATAGAATTTATCAAGTTCCTATTTTGACTGAAGAACATTTTTTAGGTCTTAGTTATAATAGTTCCTTCATGGACATTATAAGCTTCGGGTTGGAGACGTGTATTTTGAAAACATGGTATGAGGGTTCAGCCAAGCTACTTTATATATAGTGATTGATGCCCTTTATACATTCTTTAATTAGAATAGGATCTCTAAGAATGTAAAGATTATATTCTGGCTGTTTTTTTCGTATGCTTCCTGTTCTTTGTAGTTATCCGTAAGTCTACATGAAGACATCGTGAGCCTGTACCTTCTCAACATTATGTTCAGTGCTAATACCCATATATTCAATACTCATGAGAACTTTACCTTATTATGCAGTTGGACCAGTGTCAATGTTTTGTGTTGGAGCCTAAGATATGCTGTCATCCTTATTCTTGATTCCTATAACGTGTTTTAGATCAATGCTAGTGCTTTTAAATTTATGTAACAGTGGTTCAAATGCGTAACCTCAGTTGTCGTTTGATGTGCCTGTCAGATGTCCAGGTAAGACCGCGATGAAAGGAGATGGGCTTCTCTGAAGAGTGTTAATGGCTGTAAACTTCCTCAGGAAGCAGTGTAGGTTCTTGGGCAAAACCCCTTTCTTACCTCTAAACTCCTTCGGTCAGTGAATATAGATATATTTTTACAATCTTGAGTCCAGTATAAATGCAATTTGGAGGTTCCACATTATTTACCCCATTTCTTATTTGAAGATTTCTTTACTTCTTTACAGATGTCTTATTGCTTTCAGCTCATCGTATTTTATTGGACTTGGGAGGTATATGGTATTTATGTACGTTCCCCTTACCTTCCACCTCTATGAGAATTTTATCCCCAGTAGCTCCCTAGGAAAATCGTTGGAATGAATAGGAAGACTTGGAAGGAGAGCCTTGTAAATCCCAGTCCGAAGTCCAGGAATAATGTATATTTTGCTGATGAGTTATGCCAGTGCCTGTCATAGCTGGTCCTAGAGCTTTTAGGAACCTTATCCTCATACTCTCTCTGAATACCGTACTGAACCTATTTACAAGGAACTGTCCTAGTTGAGCAAGAATTGAAGAATTTATTAGAAATTTTCCGAAGGTGGTAACGCGCTGGCTTCGCATTCACGAGGTCGAAAGATCGGTTCCCGTCCAAGACCGAGAGTTTAAGCTGTTTACTGGCAGGAACTGCTGTGGTTGGACATCACAGTGGGGGGTTGGGCTTGCCCTGGCTGACGAATACCCATTGTATTGAAATGGAAATAAAGTTTGTTTGTTTGTTTGTTTACGGACAATTCCAAAATTAGTGGCACATGTTGTTTTGGTTTCTTCAGTGGAGAAAGAAAATTTTTCCCATGCAATAATATGCCATTGGGATCATTCTGTAAGCCCAAGAGCACAATATCAAGTCCTTCTTAATGCCCTCATATGGCCTCCTAACACATGGGTAATCATTTCCTTCTTTTGATGGAACAGTTGTCTTTTCTGTTCCCTATTCTCTCCTTTTTTGAGTGCCTACCATCTGCTCTTGTAGACCTTTAGGTATGTCGTGGTACGTTACTTCTTAGACCTCTAGGAATCACATTGAAATTTCAAAGAGAGTGGTTAGTTTTCCAAAGTTTGGAAATAACCTTTAATTAGAGAGGGACGTCACTAACTTTACTATTATAGGCATTTTTTTTTCAACTATACTCACCTTCCTTTGGAAAAATGTCGTAGTTCTTTGGATTTCAGGGTATATGGATTTTGCTTTTTTTATTTTACTTATATATATATATATATATATATATATATATATATATATATATATATATATATATATATATATATATATATATATATATATATATATATATATATATATATATATATAAACAGTGGTGACCCCAACCCACGAACACCTGTACCCTCGAACAAACCAACTCACGAACAAATTTTGACCCCAACCCACGAACAAAATCCAACCCAAGAACAAACATGTGTTGGCCAAGCCACCATGTGTCTTACTCGTCTGCCCTCGGTTCTGCATTGGTTCCCGCACTGTTTGGTTTGTTCATGATCTGTTCATAGTTCTTGCTTTTTCTTCCATTGTTTTACCTTTCATATAGCCCTTATTATGACTCCTAAGAAAGTTAACCTCCTCCTCCTCCACCACCATCCATGTATTCCAGCAACAATCATGCAAAGAGGAAAATACAGTACTGTTTCTTACCTACATTATTGTTTTTTACCTACAGTATGTACTCTTTCCTACTGTATTTGTCATAAGTGGGAAAATGCAACAACTTTTTCCAAATGTTGGACTTTGCTATTTTATACTGGGTATCAACTAGTGTATACTGTATACCTGAATATGTACATGTTTTACTTTAATAGAGTAGAATTCCTATCTATTATTAATGTAATTTTCCTTTTACAGATGACATACAATTAAGCTGTATTATATTTCATGTTTTTAGTGACTAACTAATTTTAAAATTAATATTTATTGTGACCAGGAACGGATTAATTGAATTTACATGCTTTTCAAAGGAAAAAATAAATCCAATCCAAGAACAGCTTTAAGGAATGGATTAAGTTTGTGGGTTGGGGTCACCACTGTATATATATATATATATATATATATATATATATATATATATATATATATATATATATATATATATATATATATATATATATATATATATATATATATATATATATCATTATTTTCCTTATTGTTATACTGTTAAGTTTATTTATTATTTGGTTAGTATTACTTAAATAGTTATTATATTTATTATTATTATTATCATCAGTTTTATTATTATCATCATTATTATTACCAGTGTTGTTATTATTAATTATTATTACAATTACTTTCATTATTATTATCACTATTATTGTTATTATTATTATTAAATTTAGCATGTCTTTCCCAGTGCAAACATTATTCTCAGCAAAAGTAATGTGACACCATTCCTCCAACCATTGACCGTACCTTATTTACTTGGTATTTGCACCCCAATAAATTAACATAACATTCGTCGACACCACTTTTATACTCAACTTCCGATGATGAGTTGCCAATTCTCTTTTTTCTCTTGGTTTCTGTATATATATATATATATATATATATATATATATATATATATATATATATATATATATATATATATATATATATATATATATATATATATATATATATATATATATATATACGCAGTATATGATTCTATATCACGTGAATATTCTGAATATGTAAATGGCTACAGAAGGAAATTGAAAGAAATTTTTGGATCCTTAATGTTTTCAAGTTTATTACTTATCTTCAGAGGAATCTGAAGATTACAAATAAGAGAGGCGATATATATATATATATATATATATATATATATATATATATATATATATATATATATATATATATATATATATATATATATATATATATATATATATATATATATACATACAGAAACCAAGAGAAAAAAGGGAATTGGCAACTCATCATCGGAAGTTGAGTATAAAAGTAGTGTCGACGAATGTTATGTTAGTTTATTGGGGTGCAAATACCAAGTAAATAAGGTTTGGTCAATGGTTGGAGGAATGGTGTCACATTACTTTTGCTGAGAATAATGTTTGCACTGGGAAAGACATGCTAAATTTAATAATAATAATTATAACAATAATAGTGATAATAATAATGAAAATAATTGTAATAATAATTAATAATAATAACACTGGTAATAATAACGATGATAATAATAAAACTGATGATAATAATAATAATAAATATAATAACTATTTAAGTAATACTAACCAAATAATAAATAAACTTAACAGTACGACAATAAGAAAAATAATGATATAAACAGTAATCAAGACAAATCAGAAAAAACAAAAATAAATATTAGAAATACCATAATATTGGTTATGAAATGACAAAAAATAAAGGTGAAATAATGGTTATACTAAAAGAAAGGAAATACTTAATAATTTTTTTAATAAAGAATATCAATTCTGGCTAAAAAGAAATCAATAAAAAATTAACTTATTTCCAAAATTACATTTTCAAATTTGAATAAAACATACTTGATATTATGGAATCAATTACAAATAAATCATTAAGTTAATATTTTGGTGCTCGGTTAATTATTGCAGATTCCAAGATTTTTCTAGCAATATCATTGCTTCTTACTAAGATACAGGATTTGTTTCAGGTAATATGGTGATTGCAATCAACATAATGCTTGAACAAAGCTCTGGAAGACTGACAGTTTCGAACGTTATATTTATGTTGATTGACATGAAATTCTAATGATTTGCTATTCTGGCCTACATAATACTTATCACAATCTTTAAAAGGAATCTTATAAATAATATTATAAGTGGAAACAGGACTATATTTAATCAACATATTGCAAAAAGTATTTTCATATTTGAAAACTAAACGGACATTTAATGTTCTCAAAATCTTGACTAAGGTATGACATCCCTGAAAAAAAGGGTATAACTAGGGTATTATTAAAATTCGAAACCACATTAGTGTCAGGGAGGGGAGGTCTGTGAAATGTGCGTTTTGCAGCACTGAAGCAGGTATTTAAGAACCAATTGGGATAACAAAGAGTTTTTTCATTATTAAGAATGTTATCAATCTCATGCCATGCTAAGAGTAGCTCCCCAAGAGTAATTACCAGAATCAGGACATTAACACCCCAGGTATTCATACCTCATATTCTATAACGGTGATAATATAAAAGGATTCCTCTCTGTATAAATATTAAGTGTCCCCAGCAGATTTGACCAGGGCAGTGGCTATCACAAGGGATAAATGTTACTTTCTTTAGCCGGGACCCTTGAAAATACATCTCTTATCTCATTAACAATGCTGTATGGGTTAATGGAGACTGCCTTTTGTAGTGGGGTCAGGTGCCTTAATGCATATCCCTAATCACTCATTTGTTCCAGAGTACCAGCTGAGAAGTCTTGGAATTTGTCACTGGCATGCAATAAGTCAATGGTACTGGCTATGGTCTAGGAACAGTGACCCCAAAGAATACTTCTGGGAACAGCAGAACAAAAAAGAAAGAAGGAATATTCACTGTCGTGGCAATAGACAAGGATTGGTAGCATAGTTTTTCTGGTATCTTTGAGATGGAATGTCGACCCCCATTGCTTATAGAGCCAGTAAAATAGATCACCGATGTGATTGTGTGGCTGGAGCTGTTAGTTTTGTCCCTTTTTTACGAGGTATTCAATTCTGAATATGGCAGAGAAGACCCCGGAGAGACGCTTTTGATGGGATGCATGGAAAAATTTTCTTAGTGGCATCTTGACTTTATAATTATTTCTCTTACCTTTACTGTATTGGAAGGTTTGTGCAGCTACATTTCCAATTATAACAATGAGAAACAGTACAAACACTTGATGTGCCTTTTTCTGTCCTCGCATCATCCTATATAAATTGATAGGTTATATAGTTAAAGCATATTAGATAATATACACTATACAGTTATATGAAATTAGATGACCTTTAGTTTTATTAAGTATGAAATTGATTTTTAACATTACAGTATTCAGTTTTGTTGCAGTGTATAAAGGGGTGATGCTTCATATTTGATCATAGATATTTTACTATATGTAATAATAATAATAATAATAATAATAATAATAATAATAGTAATGATGATAATAATAATAACAATAATATTTTTTTTACATAATTCTGTATCCCACTACAGCTAACAGTGTTGCCACAACTGAAGAAAGGAGGGAGGCACCAGGGCTTTATTATAACTTGCCCATCCTCTCTCCCTTCTTTCTGATGATCTCTAACCAGAAAATGATTTCAAGGAGGATGCAGTACCAACCTTCCACGTATAAATCAAAGTTGATTTATACGACTTATATAGGACAGCATTCTTTTACCACCAATAAAAATAATAGTAATAATAATTTATTATTATTATTATTACTATTATTATTATTATTATTATTATTGTTATCATTATTATCATTATATTGAAGAAAGCTTCAGTCCTCATATATTGAAAGGAGAGTACAATAATCTCTGTGCCATAAAAGTTACAAAGTTTTCTGTACCTTTTCTTTATGATTCATTGTACCACAGCGTATTTAACAAAATGTAATATATACTACATGACACTTTTACCTAAGTAATATAACACAAACTGCAACATAAAAGTTTAAAAACATTTACATGGGTAACTATTATTTAAGTAAACTTACCTTTTTTCGTCCATTCAGTGATCTGTATTGTAAATGCAGACTGCCCACTCCTGTGTGATAGAGTTGTCTGAGATTTTTATTCTACCACTGCCACTTTATATCTTGCATAGCTCCGCCTACTTAATCCTAGAATTTTACTCTTCGTTGCATTTCTTGGTAATGAATATTCCTCTTTTCCCTCTTTTTATTCTTAGTGCACATGTTTCTATAATTATTTTTGAGTGGGAACTTTGAGTACGAAGCAGACAGTATTATGGAAAGCTCTATCAGTATGCTTATTAGGAGACTTTGCAGCACTCTTTACGTAATTTTGTCAAGGGAAAAAGAAAAATTTAATAAGTTTAATAGCTGAATTTTCAAATTTCACTAAATGATAGCTTGACCAAGGAAAACTTGTAACTCTAGCATAATGAAAAGCTTAGATTTCAGATCATCGATACAGGAAAAAGAAGTATTTGTCTTAGATTTATAGAAATCATTGGAGTGTGTCTGGGTTTTTGTAAAACTCGTTAAGATGGTACAGTTGTTTACGTTTGGTGTCACTATTATTCCCCATTATGAGGGTGAACGCAGATTGGAGCCTGGAAATTAAGGCTGGATTCCCTGGGTCTGTCACCTCTTAAGTTGAGTATTTTAACTACTACACTATTGCAGTCTATTAAGAGTAAGATAAAGCTCTCCTGTTAGTGTCCTTGCTATAAATTTCAGATTTGCATTTATCAGAAGCCAAAGTTGAACAGTGGTATAAGATAACTGTGCTGATATATAGATGCTGAATTATTTAAGCGTAGAGCCTTTCATTGTTGCTGTATCAACAAGTGCATAAAGGTAATATATTGGGATGAATATTACAGGTTCTTGACATGTTCAAGGATGTATTGAAAATTGTATTAAAAGTACAATACGGAAAGAAATTCAGATCAAGGCACATCAAAATTGGATTGCTTGTAGGAATAGTTGCTCCAGTAGTATTAATTAATGCTAAATATTAACAATGACTGTATATTAAAAAGGAAAATTGCAGTGTCCAAAATAAAATTCTGTAGAGTGAGATGGTTTCATAGAATTAAGAGAGATGTGTGTTATGATTGGAATGAATATTGTAGAGATTGTAATGTAAATGACTTAGCTGCTCTGGACAAAAAAAAGTGAAGAGGCTTAAAAGAATACAATTATGTAGCCTTTGAGCTTGAGGTATGAAGTGGAGGAGGAGCAGCAGAACTAGAGAGATCTTGTCTAGGAAAGGTATTGATATCCAGAATGACGGGAAGCATGAATTGGCACAACGATATACAGGTAACCATGATATAAAATGAATGACTGACACTACAACAGTATATAGGGACCAATGAATGTCAGAGGTCTAATTTTTTAACATATTTTTTGGCATAATTTTTTTCGCGTTTTTAAAGGAATTTTATTTTTTTATTTTGGTTCCTCCTTTGGAAGAATTTGAGACTACTTGTAATAAGCAAAAATATGCTAGTCATTCCAATTTAGAAGGGATTAGGAGTTTGCCAGTGGAAATGGCAGGCTATTGATGAAACCAATTGTACCATGAGATCAAGTATGAGAATAGCAATGACTATTCTTGTTGTAGCCTGGATCATTAAAATAGAAATAAAAAAAAAGAAATAAAAGCGTATAGATGTGGGACACATGTATATTTTACAGCAACTAAATCCATTACTTAAATCATGAAGATGATGCATAATGACTCAGGGGACTTCTTTTGAAGGCTTCTAAGAACCGGAGTAATTTCTCTCTATGTTTAAATTTTCCCTTCGGCTGTATTCTCAATACACATGGGTAATATTCATATGCATTGATTTTCTTTTACATATTTTCTTATATCTTTGATAGAAGGCATCATGCTGTACTTACTTTTTTTTAATAAAACGTAAGAGCTAAATATTACGCCTTCCTCCTAGGGGAGTGTCTCATTTTGTATATATCATTTCATGTTTTTACTTAAGGATTATAAATAGGCTTACATAAATTCATTAATATGCCTTTCTTTCTCTGACCTTTACTTTTATCTGTAACGTATATTCATACTCTTTCTTTCTCTTGGTGTATCGCTACTCTAAATATGTACATGTGTCTGTGTCGGCAATTTACTTAGTAGTCTCCCCTCTACCCTTGCTTAGAATTTGTAAAAAAATATACATTGTTACTAATAAATGCAAAGTACCTCACTTAATATTTTTACATTGTATTGTGCAAATTGCAGTTCTGTTGTTTAGTGTCAGTAACTGTTAAATGCATTGCTTGGATGTATAAAATTAAATAATTCTCAGTTTTCTTTTCAAAGAAGTGTGTTCACCCAATATTTGGAGAAAGTTATATACTGACTGACAGTCGACTTGGAGCTTAGGGAATAATCATATACAGCTTGCTCAGTAAGTTACCGGTATATAGTTTACCTGTACTGGACTGTCTAACCAAGAAAAAATGACGATAAGTAGCAATAATAATAAAAATGTACTAATACACTTTTCTACTGATAATAACAAAATATGTGCATTACTGTATACTTATTATGAATGGAAGTTCTTTAGTTTCCAGACATCATCGTGTAACCGATTTATTACATTAAATGCGACTTTTGTTTTCTTTTTTTTTTGTAATCATCATAATAAATATTAAATTTGTTTTCAAGTCAGCCTGTTCCTTTGCTTTTTAAAAACAACACTATCACTGGTTGGGAGAATTTAGGATAAATTTCTATATCAGGAGGGAACATGTTTTGAGACGTTCCTCAATTGGTTTCACCACTGCTTTATACTTGAAGTGAAGAAATACATTTAGCACAAAATGCTGCCACACTAGGTCTTTCTTATCATTGATAATTCTTCTGGTCCTCCGAAATCACTGATGTATGAAGATTTCTTCCACCACTCTTTTATACCTGCAGTGAAGAATTACTTCTAGAATAGAGGGCTGCCATACTAGGTCCTTCTGATCATTGATATTTCTCCTGGCCATCCCAAATCCCTGATATATTAGGATCAACTCGTTAAAGGTTTGTTCCTGCCTCCAAACGCAATGTCACTGCTGCAGCCAATTGCTCACAGCATCATGAAGTGTGTGAAGGTGACATACACCCGCCTTCCTTTTGACATAATTGGTGCTGCACTTGATGCTATCCCAGATTACAGCATTATGGATTTTTGGAAGAGTCTCATAATTGTTGATACATTATTCACAATGAGTATGCTGATGTCCTAAGGCCTAAGATAGTGATCAAGATATGATCAATGATAACGTTGTTCAACATATCGAAGAGCACTGAGATATCCATACTGACGAAGACCTGGATCACAAACCACTGCTACACTTGTTTAATGAAGTCTAGAGAAAAGAAGCAGCTTTCTATAACAATGTTTTACCAAGAAATCTGCATTTGTGAAACTTCAATCCACTTGCAAAATATCCTCAACCTTCATCCTCTATAGAACCTGATCTCATGTCGCCTCCAAGATGTCAGTGTTCTTCTGAGAAAGGTAATGCAGATGATTCTTCTTGCATCTCATCAATAGGTTAAAGTTGGCCTAATGTCTCATTGGTAATCTACAGTACCACTCATTTTGTCTCAATGGCACTAAGCAGTCTTCATCATCACGGTTCTTGTCTACAGCATCGATGAAAAACCTCAACACAGAAAAATTGTGACTTTAGGTAGGTGTTAACACTGTGGTATAAGTAAGAGAAGAAATATGGGTGTGTGAGAGAGGGAATGAAGTAGAAAGAATAAGTGATAAATAATTGTCTGTTATACTATTTTTGTTATTGTACAATATGTATACGGATATGGATAATTGGGATAGGATAGAGGGCAGAATTAGTGATGGCTTCAAGAGAACTCTCTTTGCCCTATTCAGGGTGTCATCACTAAAGTGGGGGGAATAGGATGGGCAGGATTTGGGGGGAAAGTACAAAAATGAAATAAAGAAGGATAAAGTAGACCCTCTTGCTAAGATGTGTGTATGTATAGGTGAGAGTGAACAAGGATAGAATGCTCTCAAAAGAGCTATACAGTGTTTTTTCTTTCTTTTATTTTTAGGAAAGGAGAAGGAAATTTAGAGGTGTATTGAAGAAGGGAATACTGAAGGAAAATATTGTATCATGGAGGAGCTGTAGTAGAGGAGTATAATAGAGAAATGACTACTAATAGTGACAACAGAATTAGTAGTTAGAGATATGAGAATAGAAATAAACTTGGATAAAGAGAGTAATATTAGTAAAGTACATATAATAATAAGAGTAGTAATAGTTGTGAAACTAGTAATAATAATCTAGATTATTATTATAAAATTAAAATGATAATAAAAAACAGAAGATGAAAAATACTAGTAATCATAATAGCAATGGTAATAATATCAGTAACAGTCAACAATAATAATAATAATAATAATTATAATAATAATAACAATAATAATAATAATAATAATAATAATAATACTGATAATGATAATAATAATAACAATAATAATACTGACAATGATACTAGTAATAATAATGACAAAATAATATAATAATTATTGTAAAATCTCGCATACCAGATAAAGCTGAGTGCTCACAGACAGGAATTCGCGACACAATGCAATCAGCCACGAGGTTAAAAAAAAAGTTTAGAGGGATTAATAATAATAGACATACTTAATACCTTTCAACCTTTATAAGTTTTTTTTTGGAAATATAAGAAGATACACATATTTTGGCATATATACATATCCCAGTACACATACATACACATTCACATGAGACCATGCACAACACAGGAAGAGATGGAAAGGATCAAAAACTTGTTGAAAGAAGCTAGAAGGTTAAATGAGGGAATATATGAAGAGAAGAGAAATTTTTGTTTCCGAGCTCTTCCAGCCAAAGGGAAGATAAAGAAGATAATCCTAGAAGATCTGGGGATGCAGCCTCATTAAGATTGCTGACCATTGGAGACTAAATAAAACGAAACCATTACTAATGCTAAATTCCATTTACAGGCTTCTCTAGTGTACTCTGCCAAGTTCTGCTTAGTTGTCTTTGGTGGTGTTTCTTGGTGTTTAGTCATCCGCCTGGTATCAATGGCATACGGAATATGTGAATTAGTAAAGAATTTTACTTTTTTCAGAGAATACTGTACTTCTTAGTCCGTATTTAAAGAACAGTTTTTGAAAAATGCTCCTTATCCCAGTGAAGTAAAAGCAGTATAACTCAGGAATTTAAACCTATCAAAATGGAAATATAAAAATGAGAGTCTGCAATAAAACCATCATTTTATTAAAAAGATAAAATTCTATGTCTACCTTAATTACCAAAAGATATCAGGCATTACAGTCTTTTCTTTCATTTTACAAATTGCATAATAAAGTAGGAATTTATTGGAATACATTTTATATTACACTCTTAACCATTGGCACTGGAAATGTACAGCATGATTTTATAGAGTACTGGAATAAGTTATGAACAAACATACTGGAAAATAAAGATATATAGGATGCAACATACATGTTCTCCAAGGAGGACTTTCACAACCATTGTTGAATAAGAATAACCCATTTTCTCAAAGAAAAATTTTATGAATATCATTTGAATACTCTGAATATAAATGTACGAAAATGTACTAAACGGAAATATAAAAAACATACAATAGTTGAGTTTGCATAAAGTATAACCATAATATATCCTAAAGAAAATATTTATGGTAAAATATACTACAGCTATCATATATTGCATATCTAAATTACTGGCACTGAAGATATAAGTAAGTCTTTTAATATTCAAAGGAGCTCACTAGCTGAATACATCAACATAATGAATACAAACTGTTAAATGGCTTCTCAAATGAGTATATTTAAAAACTAATGGTAGGGTACATAAATACATGCTTCCACTTGATAATATTAATATAACTTCCTGAGGCCTCCCAATTCATGGTAAAATTAAGCTGCTTAAACTAATGCTTTTATAAAACTTCAATTCAAGCACAGACTTTCAAGCAGTTAAACTGAAAAATTATGAGCTAAACGAATTTTCACTGGTGGTGATAAGAGATATATTAATATAAATTATTAATTATGTACACTTCTTAAGTACACAAATTATTAATAGCTGTATCCTTTCAAATATTTCGTATAATTTGCATCCTTGAGTTTTTGACAACGTAAGAAAAAGAACAAATAATGAACAGGGATTGTTTTTGGTCTCTACATGACTGACAGGCTGCATGCATTGAGTACTTGTAAGGCTATTCCTGCCTGAAACTGGTGTCAAGAATCTATATGTAAAAAGTAAAGTATCCTGCTTAGAGCAAGGATCACCAAAGCTTCCTCAGTGTATATGGACCAATACTAACATGTACATGAGAACTAGTGGAAAAATAGTCTCCAAAGAAGAGGAATGAAATCTTAATTGATATAAAAAACAAAAACAACACCAACCAGACATGTTCAGGCACCCAGAATAACAACTTATATTTTCTAACCAAAAAGCAATCCATTTTTCGTAAATATCCTTACCAGGATCAACCTATTGGGATGGAGCCACCAAAAAATGAAAAAAAAAAAAAGAAACTAGAGAAACAGGTGAAGTGCACAAGACAACTACCTCTGCTGGTCAAATTATTAAAATTTAAAAAAAAAAACAGGATAGACAAGAATAACACAGCAAAGCCTTTAAGATAAAGCCAGCAAGCAAAATATCCTGCCAGTGGAAACACATCCGTGAAGCCACAAGGAAGCATGCCCTGCACATAATGGGCAAGACAAAAAATCCACCAAACGGGAAAAGATAGAGGGAACCTGAATAATACCAGCAGCAGTACTGCAATGAAAAATATCCTCACATTTAAATAGGAGGAGGTATGCTAGCAGTTGGCATTACACTTTGGTAGCTGAAGAAACATTAATAGACAGGATAAACCAAAAAGTGAAAGACAATTCAAAAAGGCAAACAACAAAATATATAACAAATAATCATCTGTCAATGAAGTCACAAAAAAGGTTTACTAGGAGTGAATGCTATCACCATAGCAGCTTTACAGAGGATATTTCTTTTGGGCTGATGCGACAACCCCCTTACCATGAAACACAATTCTTATGGAATTGATAGCAATATTTTTTTACCCTAAATTCAAATCAATTGGTGAGTGCTAGATCTAAAAAGTTTTCAAGTATTTATTTTATTTAAAACCAGTACAAAAGGGGAGTAACCCTGAAGTGATTATTTGTTCATATTAAAACCAATATGAAAGGAAAGTATTCCTAGCCGAAAATGAGCATATTAAAATCTATACCGTGCTGAAAAATTTTCAAGGAGTTTGAGCAACCACGCACCAAGAAAAATGAGTTTATTGTTATCTTATACTGCGAGGGAACAATAAAGTCATTCCATAGAAGAGCTGTCTTAGATGGCAGGTGTTTACCAATTCATCTAAGTAACATTTATTTTAAGAAATATTACATGGTGTTTATATGTGCTTCTTCACAACCTTATCTACAGTTCCTTGGACCCTACTATTAATTGACAAATATACATAAGAGGCCGGAATAAAATGTCGGGTAGAAGAATATAATATGATATTTACACTTTGTGAATTTTACAAGAGATGCCAATATGAAGACAAAATAGATATAATTTATGAGATAAAACAATAATTTCTATTTAAATCCATTAAAAAATATCAGTACAGACACTCCACAAAATACTGACAAGTTAGGTTCCAGAAGTCTGTTCTTAAGTAGAATTGTTTGTAAGTTGTGTTTAGATCAAAAAAAGTACTGTACAGTACATATATAGGCAGTACTGTACAGTAATTAGGCTAAAGACACTTAACTACTACATGAAACAAAGTATAGAGTATTAATATATTTATAAGTTGATATTTTGTATGTATAGACTGTATATATGATGGTGAAGCAAAAGAGAGGACTGACATTATAACACAAGGTTCCATGACCCTTTGTTTCTGATATCCCCCTTGAAAAGTTAATAGCTTTCTCCTCTGAGATATGTCTTCAAAAATGAAGTACCTTTTACTTTTGGCATATTAGCTGAAGACACTTTTCCAGAAAAAGTCTTTAGCAAAGATTATTTTGTACATGGTGTGCCGCACTGATTCTTCACCAACATATGATATATCCAGATATATCTTCACTAGCATTTAAGTTTTTCAAACCTTGGAAAAACACCAAGGTATAGCTAGTACAGAAAAATCTTTGCTGAAGAAATTTTCCTGGAAAAAGATGTTTGGATCTCTCTGAAAGTGGAACTTCCTGGTCTTCGTATTTTTTCGAATACAATGGGTAGGTTTTTTGTTCGTATCTGTGAATGTTTTTAACTCATTTTTTGTTTGTAAGTTGTGGAGTGTCTGTATATGATGACAAGGAATAGGATATGACTACTTGCTGTGTTGCACATGTTTTTAAATATACATAAGAAAAATCTGTTCCCAAAGAATATTACAGTGCTACAGTATTTACACAATATTAAAATATCACAGGGATATATGGGCTATTTATTTTCCCCTAAAACCTCTTTACATATCCTCAACCTTCATTTATTTTTAAGTTTAACATATTTTTGTTGTCTTCGGCAGTCTCAGAGGAAGAAAAATTTCAGAGAGGATGATTCTCAGCCCTCTGGTCTCCTATCTCTTTTAACCAACTTAAACGACGTGAAGAGAATAAAAGTGAGACTTTTTCTGAGCACCAATACCACAGTATAATATGTAAGAAAAACTCCATTAAGGCGTGGATTTTTCTACAGATTCTAGTAAAATGCAGTACATTAACAGACATATAGGAAGGCCCATTCACTGTAAGCCGAGCACAGCTCATCAACCTTGAGGTCCAATAGCTGTAACTGGTATACCCTGACCACTTCATCTTATGGTAGCCTTTCTTCACTCCTGTCCCTCTCTTCTACACTAAGCAGTTACAGGAAAATCCTGGTGCCACATCATCATTTACAATGTCTCTCCTTTCATTCCTCTCTTGTATACTCTTCCCTGTTCTGTCGACA
This sequence comes from Halocaridina rubra, assembly GCA_037179515.1. Classification (NCBI taxonomy): domain Eukaryota; kingdom Metazoa; phylum Arthropoda; class Malacostraca; order Decapoda; family Atyidae; genus Halocaridina; species Halocaridina rubra. The sequence goes on from JAXCGZ010000211.1 coordinate 72,133, forward strand.
TTTAATATACATTAAAGGCCCTTCCCATCCAATCCAATACATTCTTGGTGTTCTCCTCTGCTTTATTCCACTTTGTATATCACCCAGAGGGTTCACTGGTACAAATCAAGGTGGCAATAGCAATCAATATTTTATGGAAGTTGTACAATTAGACTAAAAAAATGCGTGATAGGAATGAGAGTGCCTTTCTGTGATATATCTACATGATTTAAATTGTACTTGCATTTTAAAATTAACAAATTTATTCACAATATTTTACATATAAGTTTTTATAACATCTTATGATGCATACATTGCACTACGAATGTTCTCATCAGATAGCTGACTTCTTGAGTTTTCGTCCATCATTTGTATCCAGCAATAGAAGTGACAGAGATATGTGTACTATTGCTATCAATACCCCTAAATACTTTGCATTTGTAAGTGATTAAATTTTTTGTTTTTAAGAAAACCCATGAAAAGCATATCTGGTTTTGTAAATAAACAAAAGTTATGCACGCATAAGGTTGACAGTATACTCTGCTTTTTAGTTTTGTTGTTCTAGCTGTTATGTCCTTATGATAGTCCCATCAATAGGGATTAGAAATTAATCTCCATACTAGGGCTCTCAATTGTAGTACAGTAACGTCATTTCAGATTCGTTCCCACTATCTTTAATTATACATAGTTCTTTTACCTCTTCTCCTCACATGGCCTAAGAGTGTAGTACATATTTGGGGGTAATCAATCTTGTTAGCTTCACTTTTTCTCATTTTTTTTATCTTGTCAATTTACTATATTGTTTGCCGATTTATGCATCACTATTAATACCATTATGGGGATGGACACTGACAGGTTTAAGCTGGGGAATTAAGGCTGGATGCCGTTCTTAGCACTTTGTGATATGATTGATCATGGGGCTATCACGTCTAGAGTCGAAAGCACCATCAAGAGTGTCATAAACATGTCTAAAGTTAGATATTGTATTTGTTTTTTTATGGGCATAATACCACCAGTGAATGAACTTAATCCAGTCAGATTTTTTTTGCAACAGGTAGGTCAAAGTAAGCATCAGAGAATCTCCCGACACAAAGCCAAAATACAAGGTAAAACATATATACTTAAATATTTTATAAAAACTTTTAAGCATGTTCTTATGTACTTGCAAATCTGGTTTACACAAATAGGTAACAATGTTGAATAGTTTGTTTATAGTTTTCTAGCTGTTTTCGTTTGGAACTGTTCTGTTGTTGAATGTTGCTTTTGAGAAATTCATTAAGTTCATTGAAAAGAAAAGAATAGGAATCATATTGGAAAATTTAGTGTGTCATTTCGTCGCTGCTCTGATGGGTTGGTGAATTGCATCCCTCCTCCACGGTCAAGGCCATGCAACACTCACCAAGCAGCATTATCTCACAAGTACTGTGTGGAGATTTGTAGCTCATGAATTGGTCGGTGCAATCACCGCTTCTTCCCCTCCACCTCCTGACTCTGGGACTCTCTTCATCCTTCTGTTTTTCCAAATTCTTATGACCTATCTTCCTTCAAAAAGTGGATCTATCATCATCTCAGGGCCTAATCCTGTCATATCTCTTGGTCTTCATTACTTGGACTATTCTTTCAGCCTGTCCTTTTCCTATTGTTTATCATTTTCTTATTTCTGTCTTGTCCTTATGCATCTACCTTTATTTCATATCAATGTTTTCTTGGTGCCTGGGTCCAATGAGGGCAATTTTCTTGCCTGTCCTGGTGTCACACTCATAAAAAATATATTTGTATGACATAAGCACCAGGGAAAAAATACAAACTTCAGAAAATATCTATATACACCACATATCATATGTCAGTCAATGATAATTTTCAAACAGATAAGATTTTGAGACTACAAAAAGTAATTATTAAAAACTATCAGATTCTCAGTATAACAGTGAAACCCCCTACTCTGTAATATCAGCTGTACAGGTGAACACCACAAGTTAAGACCTAATCAGCTTGATGGATCTTTATTTATATGGAGCATTGAAAATATACTGCCAAATTTTGATATCACGAAGACTACTGGAAATTGCAAGAAGCATTCCAAAATATAAGTTTCTGGTTCTGTATATGCACAGGAGTTGCAGAAGCAGATTTGTACTGATATCAGACTGACAATTCTCAAATCCACGGAAGCTGTGGCAGATCCAAAAGAGGAGCTCATTGTAAAGTCACTTGAAAAGCAGATTCCAATATCGTCAACAGTATGAGAGGATGTTCATCTTGTGAGAGGTTAAATACAGGCAATGAGAAAGGATGAGTGTGTCTATCAGGAAATATGTAGAGTTACATGGATATAATTAGCAACAGCAAAGGGTGATATAAACATTCTGGCTTAACTCCGTAGGAAATAGTTTTGCTGAGTCTCATAATCACAGCTTAGGCTACATGCTTTATGCTATAAAGAAAAAGCTAAGTTCTGATAATTGATTAAAATGGGAGATTAATTAAAGTAATAGAAAAAAAAATACAATGCTCTATTTCATATCATCAGAAAGTATCTGGACTAACAAGTATGGCACTGTATCAGAAGAAGCCTAGACTGAATTTTAGGAAAAGTACCACATTTTTCAAGACAAAACAAGGTAGCTTGTGATTCCAGACAACTTCTTGCTATAGCATCTTGCAAAGAAAAATTATAAACTTTACCAGGCGCTGTATCATTTGATGGCTGGTGATACTTGTTGCGGGATATAACCTTCACTCTCAATAAATTTAGCGAATTCCTTCACGTACTAATCCGCTGCCTTTTGGTCGGAACTAGCTGCCTCTCCATGGCTAATGACGCTATGAATCCCAATTCGTTGATGAAAGTGTTTAAATCAGTTTCTGCTGGCTTTAAATTTGTCAACTTGAGCGCCACTAGAACTTGGAAAGTTCGCTACTAAAGCTTGGTGGATTTGCAAAGCCTTAGTGCATATTATGGCCTTGCTACTACTATCTCCGACCAGCTGTTTTTCATTTATCCACAGCAACAATAATCTCTCTACCTCTTCTATAGACTGTGACCTTTTCTTCGTTAATATATTTACTTCCTTAGCCACGTCAGCCACCTTATAGATCTCTTTACACCTTAAAATAGTACAGATAGTCGATTTCAACATGCTATATTGCGTGGCGAGATCAGACACACGAACACTATTTTCATGCTTAGAAATTATTTCTTTCTTTGTTTCCACTGTTATGCATCTAGGATGTTTAATGCCACTGTCACTAAGCCGGAATCCGGCGTAAGTCATCCGTCAGGATCGGAACCCTGACGTAAAGTGGGGACCCCCTATATATATATATACTGCTGTGTATATATATATATATATATATATATATATATATATATATATATATATATATATATATATATATAATATATATATATATATATATATATATATATATATATATAATATATATATATATATATATATAATATATATATATATATATATATATATATATAATATATATATATATATATATATATATATATATATATATATATATATATATATATATATATATATATATATATATATATATATATATATATATATATATATATATATATATATATATATATATATATATATATATATATATATATATATATATATATATATATACACCTAGTTCGCCTTTTACGCGTGTTTATAATCTACAAAACTGGAATAATGCCCCTAAAAAATAATGGTAAAAAATTACGAAATACACGAATAACGCCCATGCAAAAAAATAAAAAATAAAATTTTCATTTTAGTAAATAATCAACCACCTCAGAGGCATTTTTCCGTCATGCTGCCATGTGCTTCAGTGTCTCTTTACCCAGCATACTGCATGGATATATTGCATGTTCTAACTGTGTTTGTGTTAAGGCTTGTATATTGTCGGGAAAAAAGCATGCGAGTGCGCATCAGCTGATACGGAGGCGGCAAAACGTTTGCAGATAGAGGTTCGTTCTCCCGCATCCTCCTCCTCTTCTACTGCTTAATGCAATCGGATATTATGAAGATATGCAAAAAAAGCATTAAGAACACACAGCAAACAAATTTGCGATATAGCATCTTCAGGGAAATAGTGTGCGAGAGTGCATTAGCTGATACGGAGCGGAAAAACGTTTGCAGATAGAGGTTCGTTCTCCCGCATCCTTCTCCTCTTCTAAAGCTTAATGCGATCGGATATTATGGAGAGAATGGAAAAAAAGCATTAAGAACAAACAGCAAACAAACTTGCCATATAATACCATCAGGGAAAAAGCGTACGAGCAAAAAACGTTTGCGAATAGAGGTTCGTTCTCCCGCATCCTCGTACTCACCGCCACCATGCACGTCCCAGTGTATGCCTGTTGCCCACCGCATAATAGAGTGCATTCATTTGTTTACTGTACAGTAAATCTGTATATCTTTTATACTGTACACTATTTGCATGTTAATATAAATAACTACAGGTCTTTCTGTTTTGTTATGTACTTATAAAAAATGTTTTACTTATCCTATATCTTTGGTATAATGTGTCTATGTACGGTTGTGAAACGTAACTATGCCCATTATCACTGTTTCTTATGGAAAATGACTCGTTACATTACGCGATTTTCACATTACCCGTCACTTCCTAGAACCTATCTTCGCGTTATTTTAAGAACTATATATATATATATATATATATATATATATATATATATATATATATATATATATATATATATATATATATATATATATATATATATATATATATATATATATATATATATATATATATATATATATATATATATATATATATATATATATATATATATATATATATATATAGTAGTCGCCGTGGCTCAGTCGGTAGCGTCTCCGACTCTGAGGCGTCAGGTCGAGGGCTCGCGCCCCGTCACGGTCTGAGGTTAGCAAAGGCATGCACTCAGCGTAAGGATTACATCTGCCGAAACAAGTCCTTCGCAAGAAGGCAACCGTCCTAGCCCTTGGTAGATAAGGGAGTCCGTGACGTAAAACCGGAACTATATATATATATATATATATATATATATATATATATATATATATATATATATATATATATATATATATATATATATATATATATATATATATATATATATATATATATATATATATACAGGGGATCCTCAACCTATATCGCATTTCTTTTCCTCAAGACGCATTGTAACCCGATTTTCCACGTAAGTCAGAGCACACCTACATAAGAACCTACATCACCCACCTATGCTAATGCAGTAGTAAAGGTTCTCCCTTTTTTGAGCATTTCACTATCTCTAATTTCACTTCTATGGTGATGATTTTCCTTTTCTTCTAAGCGCTGCCATCATTTGAATCTGCTTCATGCTTGGGAGACATAATACAGGCCAAAAATAATAAAAAAAAAGAAGCAATATAATTTATGAGAGCTGTATTGTAACCATGACACGTTGTAGGTTGAGAATTTCGTAAACCAAGGCCTCCCATTATATATATACACAGCATAGTTAACTGTAGCAAAAAAGCTTGAGTTGATCAGAGCAGAAGGTGGTGAAATTCTCTCTCTTGACCCCTGTACTTACCAAATATCAACTTATCAACAAATCTACTCACGAACGGCCTTTTGGAATGTAACGCGTTCGTAAGTCAGGAAGCGTCAGTATACTGTATAACTTAATGCTCGTATTCCATTTATGTCCCTTCCTGAATATTTTTCTTGCCATAGGGTAAGAACAGTGAAGGTGAGGATATGCAGAGTATTTTCACATCATTGCTACCTTAGTTGACATGCTGCAAGAGTTGGCTCACCAGGTTATGGTATCTTCTTTGAAAAAAATAATCTATACAGTACTTTTAATGCCCTCTTTTATGAATTAATTACATGATCTGGTTTCCTTATATGGCATCAAGAGTACTGAAACAATAAGTTTTGAAGTTTTATATTAAAACTAGTCATTATTTTAAAATGTACAAATATATTTACTCTATATACACATACACATCAAGATATGCGCATGAGTAATAGTTATGCTTATATTTATAAATATACGTCATAAAGCTACATTTTATACAAAAAGGCGTATACAATATGTATTTAGAAAATAATAGCAGATTTAATATTCACTGTAACATACTGACGAATATCGTCAAACATCATAGTAGTATTAGTCCTACTTCCAATAATAGTGAATCCCAATCAATGTAAATTTTTATTGTGGAGGTCAAGGATTCTATGGCCAGCAACGTACACTCTGGCTATATTTCGGTCATCTCCAGAGTATAAGAATTTTTGTATCTTGTCCTCAATAGTATCCTGCAATGGAAAGATTAAAAAATATGGCAAAAGGTTAAGCAGCTGATCATTTTATTGAGGGTTAATAGATAGCATAAGGTGTAAAGTCCTATCCAATAGAGCCTTTGCATCCTGAAAAAACAGAGAGGAATGCAAGGGACTGAATAAGCTAGAGAACTTTAGTATATAGCCTACCTTGACACATTATTAGTGAGCAACACTAAACAATTTTGAAAGGATCAAGGTATACAAGGGATTAACTTCTAGGTTTCAAACTCTCGCATGGGTATGGGCTTGGTGTAATTCAATTTTTACCATGTACTTGAACATGATAAGCTGATATATTTAAATAGAGAGGAATATGAGTAATTAATTTTATAAAGCTGTTGTTTCTTCCACTGGTTATGACTTTCCCACTGGCTGACGGGAGATAGTATTTGCTGACTCCAACAAGAAATAGAAATCGTGTAGTGTCCTGTGTGTGTGTGCGTTGGAGCTTTTTAGTGTATCGTCTAATCTGATGAGGTCTTGAATTTCTGGTGTACAATTGGGGTTGTGTCTTAATCTGTTTCCTCTAGAAGTATGTTTTTTGTCTGAGTTTTGATATATTGTGTAAAAGGAGTATACAGCATCGTTTATGTTTATTATGGGCTTGTTTAGTGGAATTTTGAATTATAAGTCTTGGCATGGCAATGACGATACTTGGTACATTAGGAGCAGCTGTTACGTAAGCCCACATTACTGCCCAGGTCTGTCTACAGGACAGTATACAAAAAGAGATTAGCCCTGCATTACTGCCCACATCTGACTACAGGATAGTTTATAAAAAAGAGATAAGCCCCAACAAATTAGATAAAAAAATTTCATGTATATGACTGCCATTTTTCTAAACTCCCAGAACAAAAACATGGACTCCAAAGAGGAGAAAAAGTCCATTTCTATATGAAGAATGATTTTAGAATTAAAGACATGACAGATCCAGATCCCAAGAGTACGGCAATTTAGAGGAAAAGGGTTTAGACCCATGGTTCCCCACATGAGGCGCATGCCCCACAGGGGGGCAATTCGGGAATGTGCTGTTAACTGAATTTTTTTCTAGCGAGTCTATGTGAGTGTGAAAGTTAATACATACGGTCATATACAGTATGCATACATAAAACTATATGTGTATGTATGTACATGTGTAAATGGTCCACAAGGTACTTTCCACTTCCCCATGCTCGAATGTATATGTCACAGGGGGGCATCAGGAGTTTAGAGATGCTTAGGTGGGGCATGACCGAAGAAAGGGAGGGAACCACTGGTTTAGAGACTCTTCACACCAACAAAGAGATACAAAAACATAGCCATGCACAATAATGTAGTATTCAGGCCATTTCTCATATACTCAATATGATCCTAGATGTTAAAATAAAAGAAATAGTTCTGCATGGTTATCAATAAGCAATCTTACCTTACTAAACACATCTACAGCTGAGCCAGGTGCTGACACATCTATTAAGAGGGCATCAAACTCTTTATCTATCTCAAAGTTTCCAATCCGATCCTCCATGTTTAAAACTGGAAATCATTAGAAATACAGAATATGTCAGTAAGTATTGTCATCTACAAAACATAGCTAGGTATTCACATATATTTTATCTTAAGCAATTATATATTAAACTATTCATCCAGTTCTTGATTAAAAGACATCATATTCCACTTAAGCCAATAGGGCAGTCACAAGTGAACAAAACTGGGGAGGTAGCAAGTTTTATTATAAACTGCAATATTAATAACTTCTACTGAATATTCTATGGCAGATAAAAGATAAAAACTGGAATTGCTAGCCTTTTGAATAGTGAATATTAACAAATACCTAACCCATCAACTCACAGAAGCTTTGAGCTTGTCCCTCTTGTACATTAATTTTTAACTGCATTTTCTTCTTATAGAGATGCTTTTTCCTGCTGAGCTCAAGAGAGTGCCACAGCTCTAACAATATATTGAGGCAGCAATGCTTCAATATAACTTTACAAGCACTGCCTCTTCATCTTGTTGTTTTGAAACAAGGAAAAAAATATTCATGGAGGAACAGATTGCCAGCTCCTTTTGCTTTGAGTTATGTTTGATGAGTGGTAGTGGACAGAAGCGTCTCTGAGTGTAGAACTACCCCATATAAGTGCATTTGCACACCTTTCTTGTACATCTAAAATATATGAATGCTTGTGAGATAACAGTAAATATAACCGATATTATCCAGGATTGCGGACCCCTAGTCCTAAAAATATTGGCTGTTAAAGCTGTAGTTAAACCTCACAGTTATGCCATGGCAATGGTACCAACTCTGATGTTGGACACTCCGAATAAAGGATTAGTTGGTGTAGCTCCAGGAACCCCATCTACCACTGTTGCAGACCCTTCATATTTCAAGTTTTTTTTCAAGTTATTTCTTCCAATGAGAAAAAGTCTGTAAAGCTTTGTGTGATGGTTGGATATGTAAGTACTGCTGAGTTGTGTTCACTTGTTGGATAAAAACCTGAATATGCTCCAAATGCAGTGATGATGTAACCACAAGGTAAAGGGGCTTCTACCTTTGTACGTAGTGCCAGGAAGCACCTCTTGGTGGTAAAGAAATCGTTGTTTGAAAAGGTTGTAATATTAGAGGTAATAACAAAAAGGCCTTGGTTGTGATCTAAATGGAAAATGAAATAATGATCAAATATAAGGCTCTGCTAAAAGTAACAAGAATTGGAGTTTGATGCTATCATTGGTTCAATGTGAGGATCAAAAATTATTTTGCAAAAGGTCTTTGAGGAGATTGATTTCTATGAAAGAGGAAAGCCTTAATAATCTCTGGACTAGACCTTAACAATAGCAACCACTTCCCTGCTTCCCTCACATTACCAGTCTCCAATATGGTAGCCCATCAAGTTCAGTAATAGGGGAAGTCCTTGAAGACTTGCTTTGGTATTCTGGCCATTCCATAGAACAAACCTGAAAATACTGGTAAATGGCTTGAATCAAGGGGCATCTATTTCAGTCCAAGGTAAATCCTGAGTATATTCTCCAGAGTATTGTGCTCCTTGGTGAATTCAGTATTATCCTTTATTCAGGCTTAGAGGAGACGTGCAAAGGGTTGATTATGCTGCCACTGTAGTATTGTAAACCTTTGTGAATACAAGAGAGCAGTTGCAAATATAAATCAAAACAGTCTGCAAAATGTACTTCATGGCATTTTTACTGCTTTCAGTCTTCAGCACAGTCATCGCTCTTTCAAGTTTGGTGGGTCTTTCACAGTGGTCATAGCTGTACCCGCTTTATATCCTATTTTTGTGATGTGAGAGGACAACCTCTCTCTCCTTTGAAGAAGACCAATTTTTTGGCAAAATTTTATTGGGATACCTTAGGTTGACATATTGTACTCCCTCATTAGGCGAGCTATGGAAAAAGATCTTCATAGCATTTGGCAATATAAGAGGTGATTATAATGGCCCTTTCATATATGATGAATCAGAGAGTCATCTGTACCCTACCCAAAGGTAAGGCTGCTGGCATGGATGGGATGCCTTATGAATTCCAAATCCACATGTCCCTACCATATCATACTTTTCTCCTAAATTATGTAAATTCTAGCTGGAGTGATGAACTTCTACCTTGTCCTCTCTAGCATACCCTCATCTTGCCATTCTCAAAGACTGGAAAAGATTTATTGTTACCACGCTCATACTGTCCCATATCCCTCCTTTCCACTATTTAGAAGTATTTCAGAAGTTAGTACTCCAACATTTGCATAGGTGTCCATATGTCCATGACCTACTTCCTCCTTCTCAGGCATCATACTGCGTTTCAGTTAGTAATACTGGAACGCGTTATCCAGTAAGCTTTTAAGGAAAGGAAAGTAGTCCTGGCCATTCACTTTGATATTAAAAATGCTTTTGACTGTGTCATATGGAGATTCTTGTTAAACTCGCTTGCATTGGTATTAAGGAAACAGCCCAATGCTGGGTGAGATTCTTTTTGAAAGACAGAATATATTGGGTTTCCTTGCAGGCACTCTATCAATGCATGCTCTTGTTTCATTAAGTGTGCCACATGAAGCAATCCACAGTTTGCTCCTTTTCTTGATTGTTTTTTTTGTGATGTGCCTCTGGTTGAAGGGGTCTGTTGTTTGACTTTTAATGATGATGTTTGTTTCTCTACTGTAGCAGATACTACGGATATATATCCATTCAGCTTTTGATTTTTTTAGAGATTGGACTGTTGATTGGGGTGTCATTATTAATGTTGAAAAATGTTGTTTCCAATACATTACTAGGCAACATGAAGTACGATTTCCACAACTGTTCCTGGGTACTTTGCAGACTGTAACACACCCTAGTAACAAGTTTCAAGGTTTAGATTTTGACTGCCCTCTTCTCAGGTGGCAACCCCATATTGAAGACTTGGTTGTACAGTGTTACCCAGTGTCTCATTGTTTTATTTACCCTTAAGGAGTCTCGTGGGGAGCAGATAGGTGGACATTAATGATATTGTACAATGCCGTTATTGGTAGTTAAATAGCTTAAAGTGCTATGGTTTATGGTTCTGCGATTAAGACTATTGACCAGGTTAGAGTTTATTCAAAATGCTGCACTGCAGTTGATTTTAGGAGGACTTTATAATACACCATCCTCTCCTTTCAATGTGTATAGTTTCTTCTACTAAGGATTAACTAATCTGTATACTCACCAATACTTTTATGGAGTCTTATATATCTAGGATAAATGCCATCAGAAAAGATGCTTAGGCACACGAGCAGAAGGTCTTAGCTCTTTCTTGGTTGCCTAGTTTTAGGAAACGTCCTCAACTCTTGAGAGCGGATGGGATTTGCCATTGGATGGAATGCTTCCCTGAGTATCGGTTTGAACTGGTTACCTTCTTCTAAATGCCCCCTTAGGTCCATGCTGCTTAGGCATGGATCTTGTTATTCAAGAAAAGTATACTCTGCCTTCAGACAGACTATGTACATTATCAGAGTTTAGAAGATCTGCTGACTCCTTGCATCTTGCTGGTTAAAAGTCCACCATTTCTGATATAGCTTCAGTGATTAAGGCGTTTTTTATCCCTCCCTTACAATATTATGCTGTCTGAAGGCTTCCAGGTATCAATCAGTACAGTCAACTGAACTGATTGCAATCTGAAAAACTGCAGTGTCCTTACCTTTCATCCTCCTTCGTTAGGTATCTTATTTGTTAATTCTAATACAGCTTTAAAATCACTATACTCTTCAAGGCCAAAATATGATTATCTGCTGTATAATTGCTGACAGTACTAGTTTTTCTTTGGAAATGTGGTTGTGACAGTGTATTTAAATAGACCCCAGCCAAGTGAGACATCTATGGAAATGAGACAGGAGATCGGTTTGCTAAGGAGACCTTGTTTCCTCCTTCTGTTCCTATTTAGCCAAGAGGTATGTGATATATTTTCAGTTTTGATGCATGGATTTAACCATATTTGTTTCCACAAAGGCATGCTGATTGTCATCAATTATTCTTAAAACAAATTTGAATGGGATTGATGACCGTGGGTTGCACTCTGGAATTGCAGGTTAGAGGTTGCCATTGCATGTGTATGTCTGAGACATTGCTGCTTGCATGATCATATGCAACATTTACACTTTATGCCAGATCGGTTATTGAGGTGACTCAGACACAGCTGAACAATTTTTCCTTCAATGTCATCGTTATTGTGGAATCCAGTGCTCTTTTAGCCATTCCTCGCTCTCCCTAGGTATTTGCGACTTTTCCTTGTCGTTACTATTGGGTGACGGCTTAAATGATTTGCAGCTACGATATAAGACTACTTCTGCAGTCATGAAATTTGTTCTGTCGTTGGGTGGGATTTTAGATTTGTAGTATAAAGGTTTCTTCTTTATGGTTAACGTACTAAGTAGTATTTCCTCACTAACTGTTACTTGCCTCTGAACAGATTAGACAGAATCTAAGACCTGACTAAGGTTCGAGTTCTGCACATACCAACAGAAAAAGAAGACCTTTTCCTTATCCCATTTAGCTGAGTTTTACGACGTGCAGGGGGGGATACAAGTGAGGTTTTCCTTCTCCCCAACTATATATGTAATGAGACTCATAGTAAGAGGAAAACCTTTACATAACTGCTTATAATTCACTTTACAGTAGTGACAGCTTTTGCCCTATATACATTACCATTTGGATGTATAAGCATAGCTTTGACACAATCTAACCATCATTGAATAAGGAGTCTTCTGTTATCTCACAGATTCTTTGCTTATCAAATTTCTTTGGCAGTATGAGGAGTTGACTCCAAGGATTTTCATAATACAGATTATAAAGTCAGTTTTTACCAAGCCATGAGCAACAAATCAAAGTCTGAGAACAACCTGTAACATTGGTTAAATCACAATGGCAGTAAAAGCATAGTAAGATTTGTGAATTCAAGGATAGGACACGACTTTCAATAGCTGGAGATTCTATGAGAGCAGATATGAGTCTTATCATTTACTCTACCAAATTACCTTTAGCTCCACCTAACGTTGCCATGCGGAATGCTTCTTTAAATGTGATTCGTTGGTAGTCTTGGTCCCGGTCAAGGGCAAGAACATTTGAAACTTGAAGAGTATGACGAAGGGCATCTAATACTGATGAACTATAACCACCTGAACAATCTGGGGAATAAAATCAAGGTGTAGATAATTTAAGAATGAAAAAGTTTTAGAGAAAATAAAACCTTACCAGAAACCATTGCATGATTTTTTTTTTTTAATTCCCACAGGCTACAATAAAAAATACATATAAGATGGATACATATTGAAGAATTGTGATTACACACCAAGGATGAATAAAAACAAACTGAGCAAGGTGTTATAACCTTAAACTATCATTCGAGTATAATGACATCTACTTGGGGAGTAAACTGAATAAATGGCTCTTTAAAAGGTTATATATTATACACTATTTGGATAGGATAATATGAAAGGATTAAAAATGAGAAAAAATGATGATATTTTAAAGAACCAGGTGGGCCAAGAAAATTCTGAAGGAATGGTGGGAGTGAAGCATTGCCCAGAAAGGTGAAGTGCTAAAACTATAATTGTTTGGCATAATATAACAGCATTCGCATTAAGGTCTACACCAAGCAGTCTGGAGTAATGCAGGGAATCCCAAAGCCAATTTTTGCTCTCTGCTAAGGCTTTGGCTCAATGAACAACATGACTTGATATGCACCTTTCCTGGGGAAACCTATGACTTCGGCATGTGGGGACAACTATGTGGTCTGGACAACAGGGAAATAGAAGCATGGTATTTAGCCATTAAGAAAATAGGTCAGGGGCCAGCCTGGATCGAATATCCTTACTACAAGGCACAAAGTGCTCTTGCAAAGTTAATTTTAAAGTTCAGCCAACGATATCTAGTATATAGGACAGTTCAATAGGCATAGCCAATGAGTCTCAGCTTTGCCTCATGCCTAAGGTGTTGTGGGCCTGCACTGTAGTCTCTTTGTCCTGACCTTCACTTAGGACTAAAGATACCCACTACATCCCAGTCTTTATCTCTTTCTAACTTTGACCTATTTACATATTAAATTCTATGGAAGACTGGGACAGACTGTGAGAGTATAAGTATGACCAGATGGCTATTAAATTGTCACTGTTCCCTTTGATTTCACTTGTTTTCATCTCTTGGCTGTGGCCAATCTACTAGATAGCAAAATGACATCAAATAAGAGGAAAGAATTGTTACTTATCAGTTTATTAACCTTGCTGCCTTTTCCTATATAATCTTGCCAGTGACATAATAAAAAAACAAATACAACTGTCTAATATAAAGAGATCTTACCTGTTCCTAAGCCAACTTTCAAACCATGGTTCATAAGTCGTCTCACATCACACAATCCAGACCGTATTGAAATATTGGAATTCGGGCAATGAGACACGCCAACGCCCCTCTCATGTAGAATATATATTTCATCATCTGTGAGCCATATGCAATGGGCCATTACAGACTGTCAAGAAAAAAAATTTTGTTTTTCAAGCAAGATGTTATGTCCCACTAAGCCAGGTGGTGGCCACAACCTTGGCATAGGAATTGAGGAAGTATTGTGTTAATAGTCTAATTTCCCCAGCTCCAACTAGTCTCTGTCCACCCTCGTTAAATTGGGATTAATAGTGACATATAAAACGGCAAACAATAAGCAAAACAACATGGTTTTAGTATAACGTGCCAATCTAATCATCCTTTGCCAGTTGTTTTGTATAAAAAAAAATGGAGGACTGGATTGCCAGGTCTCAACATGAGTCCATTTTAGTCAGTTCTCAATACATATTGGGATCACAGTGTGGCATTTTTTCTCCCCCGTTAGCAGGAGTAAACTATCTTTATAGCATAAAATTTGTTTTTTTTTATCATTTACAATACCTTAGCTTTAGCTAAATCAAATCTGCCAATAGCTTAGGCAGCTGTTTTAAGCTGAAAGATACATTTCTCAGCTAGAGACATACATGGACAGCTAATACAAAAAATGTGAAGAGCAATACATTTTTATACTTATATCTATAAAAATCATCTTATATTACATACTACGCCAAAATTTTTAATACACTGTATCGTCTTTCAACATCATGTTAAATTCTGTTGAAGCTAGCTGTGTGGCCACAAATGAATAAAAGAAGTCCGTCAGTAGGGCATCATAATACCCTTCTCATTCTTTCCATCAGCATACCCATGTTAAAATAAAAATTACAAGGAGGATACAGCTTCCAATTCTTTGCTCCCTAATCTCTTTTATGCAACTCTTACAGTATTCAGGCAATACAATGGCAGAATTCTTTCTCCCAGAAGCTGGTGATGTCCCTTTTAGGCGATGGCTGGATTCTTTTTCCTTTACTGCTAGGGAACATATGACTCATAACTACGTTTGAAAGCTTAAGCATAACCGATTCACTATAATGTTTAAATTTACAAACCTTTTCACTGAGTAATCTCATGCTATCATAAACATCAGTGTAAGACTTAGCCCATGGGAATAGCTCTTTCACCCAATTACATTCTGGCTGAGTTTCTCCTAAATGAGACTGAATATGGCATCCATACTTGACAGCTAGCTGTCCTAAAGAGGCCAACTGGTCTTCAGGGCACGTTGGTGCAAATCTAGGAGTCACAATAGGTTGTACGAGAGGAGACTGAAATGATTTGAATATTACAATAACAAATGGTTACAATTCTGGTTTATATCAATACTCAATCTTTTTTTTTTTAATATTATATAAAGTGCTATTACAAAACGTCAAAAGATTAACTATGAAATTACTTCTTTTATCAATTTTATATAAATGGATATATTTACATCTTTATCATCCTGTTTAATCATTTTTCTACAATATTTTTACATAGTACATGTATGTGTGCGTTGGCCAGTCATACACAACTGTGAGAAATTAATGGCGTGATCAGTGAAAAGATAATTAACATAAGCAAAGAGATAAGACTGGGAAAGGTATAGGTATACAGTAGCTGCCTCTCATTATTTGCCTTGCAATCTACATACTTATGATCTTCCATTTTCTTCTTCTCATCTATAATAATTAGAATTATTTATTACCGTATTATTAGCATTTCTATTTTATTATTATCATTATTTATTATTATTATTATTATTACAGCAGAGAAAAAGAAACAAACAATTTAGACAAATATCAGCATGGTTGTGTAATAAGAAAATTTCTGGCTCCCAAGTAGGCAGAGAAGGAAAGGGAGACATAAGAAAAGAGACAGAGATAGAGCTGTCTCTAATAATGCTTTCATGGTAAATTATTATGAGTATTTCATGAGATTTTAGAGACTTTGAAGACCATCCTTTCACGCTCTGGACTTTCAATAGAAAGTGTCCAGACATTCAGCTAATTAATTACGTCGTCAAGGTCTATTGTAAAGTCAAATAGTTGTAAGTTGATGATTGAATGTACCGTATATACATACTGCATATTTATTTCAAGATTAATCACCTCATAAGTCGACATATAATAAACAACTCTAATGCCAATCAAATATACATCCAGACAATGACCTGTAGAGAGTATTTGGGTTGACCATTATGTGGAGCGATTTGCTATATACACCAGCAAACTGCAGTATAACTGATATTTAGTTGGACAGAAATTCATCAAGTTCAAGACATAAGATATGAGACTAATGGATCAAATATGGGCAAAGTTTTCACCTGAAGCATTTGGTAAATATATATTCTACATCCCACCTGTGAACCTCAGATCAATACTGCATCCATTAAGGAGTCATTGCATGCTGAATTATATAGTAGCTCTAAGAAAGTGACGTATACATATGATATACACTATGGATATGTTGAACAACTAAAACTAGACAGTACTTGGAACAAATAATGCTATTATTAATCCCAGTTAAACCACTTATTGACGTACATGCATACAATAGCTAATACTAAAGAGAACTGGAGTTTGCCCTTTCCAGCTGGGAATGCCATGTAATAATTTTGCTAACAAGAAATTCTTACACAAGGTTCCCTAATTTGTAAACTGTTCTCAGGTCATCTTCCTTACATAGATTTGAACAATAATTAGTATACACAAAAACGAAAGAAAATCTCAATAGTACTCACCTGAATACCTTTGACATATCTAATAAATTCTTCTGTATCTTTAATAGATTCATGGACACTCAGCTCACGATAATATTCAGGGCAGTTACGCATCATGTTGACTTTGCCTATTAAAGCACGTTGCCCTTTATCATGTACCACATCTGCCAATATTTTGGAACCCTCAAGATGAATAGTTCCAAAATATGCAGCCGTTGTAGTGCCATTGCGTAACAGTCTTTCCTGTAACAGAAAATTAAAACCCTAAGCTTGTTTGAACTGAAGAGTGCTGATGCGTTCCTGAATTTTTAGCTAGAATTAATGCCTTTTTTAAGAGAAATGTGCCACAGCATGTGTAAATATCCACATCAGCTAAATATACAAACTATTTCACGTTGGGGTTCTTCACTCATTAATCTACAAGTTATTCTTAATATCATATTTGTCATTCAAATCTTTTTTAATCTAACATTTTTTCCTTATCACTATTGTCACAGTCTATGCACCTTTCCAAATTTTATACTCTGATAATGCCCGACTTCACTGGGTATATTATTTCTACTTCCTAATATCAGATGCAGTATACACTTATTTTTACCAATCAATCAATTAGAAATCAAATTCACTCTGCACTAATGAATACTGACTGTTAGCTTTCATTAATACAATATGAACATACAGCAATCATATAAATATTAAAATAACAAGAGAAATTACTTTAATGATGTAAGTAAAAATCGCTGATGGTAAGAGAAAGAATAACACACTGATATTTCCAATGTTGTAAAAGCCAATTAAAGGGGATGGAGAAGCAAATTCCCTTAACTCTGAATTCTTTACTTGCTATAAAACAACTGACAAGAGAGACAAGCATGGCTAGAAAAATATTAAAGCCATACTACCTCAAATTTTTCAGCTATAGATCTGACCACCTTGCTTAGCTAAGCTGGATTTGACATCTTGTTTGAAAGGTAAAGTGCAAACTGCAAAGAAGAAAACTGACCACACATATATGCTTTGAACTTACAACAACTTTACTGTAAACCTCTCTAGCAAACAGAGTATCTGAAAAATTAGCTTCTGTAGGGAATGTATAAGTTTGCAACCATTCCAGAAGGGGAAGATCCATAGCCACTCCATTGTTAGGAAACTGGGAGGCATGAATGTGTGTATCTATCAGGCCTGGCATCATAAACTGACTGAAAACAAAATAGAAAAATATTTTAACTTAAAGATGCATGTATTCTATGGAAAGGACAATAAATAAGTTTTAACCCTAATGCACAGGTGTACTACATGAAGTCCAGCCCAGAACATGGCGGGTATTCTAAATGTAGTTCTCACCAAAGCTTAGTCAAAACTCTTTGAATAGTAGTAATAATTTCCTGAAAGACAATCACTCAACCTACCCATCCCTCAAACCTCCTCCTTTCCTAAGCCCGTTACAAAAATTACAGTTATTAACGAAATAAACACACTACATTGATTCTCTCTTCTTCAAATCCTCGTATTTTCTATAAGCATAGTAAATTTATTTTCAAGAATTATCATAGTATATCATATGATTATGAGTACATTATATGCTCTGAGTTTATGATCATGTCATTCAGGTTACCTACTTGGCAGTCATATAATGAATATTGGAGTCTGTAAAACCATACTCAGCTTTAAGATGATCAAGTTCTTCTATGCTCTCCATAAATTCAATCTGAAAGTATATAAAAGAATAAAAGTAGACAGCAAAAGATGTCACAGTACAGTACACTGATATAATATTTCTGTTTGAGGATCATGAAATGCAAAGTGACTTTGGATCAATATACTAACTTATATTCATGAATATCAATATAATATACACACTGTCTCATTAAAAATTATATTAGTACAAAAAGTGATTCATTAAATCTGTCCTTACTACATTACAGTACACAGATGCTCCCCAACTTATAAACGAGTTACATTCTGAATGGCCGTTCGTGAGTAGCTTTGTTTGTAAGTTGACAGTTGGAATATTGAGAGAGAGAGAGAGAGAGAGAGAGAGAGAGAGAGAGAGAGAGAGAGAGAGAGAGAGAGAGAGAGAGAGAGAGAGAGAGAGAGAGAGAGAGAGAGAGAGAGAGAGAGAGAGAGAGAGAGAGAGAGAGAGAGAGAGAGAGAGAGAGAGAGAGAGAGAGAGAGAGAGAGAGAGAGAGAGAGAGATATGAAAAGTTATTTGTGCTAATGTCTCACAACAACATCGACAATAATACTAATAGTAATAACAATAATATTTACAGCAATAATAATATGCATGACAGATATAGAGAGAGTGTGAATGAAAAGTTCTTTATGTTGGTGTCAGTTGAATATCTCACAACAACAGTGATGATAATATATATATATATATATATATATATATATATATATATATATATATATATATATATATTATATATATATATATATATATATATATATATATATATATATATATATATATATATATATATATAATATATATATATATATATATATATATATATATAGTGTACACTGAGTGCATTAAAAGAATTCTTACATGCATAAGAGTACTCCTTACCTTTGTATTTAATACACCCATAACCATATCTGTCAAAATAATCATTGGAGTCTCATCTGTGGAATGTACGAAAACCCCTACAAAAACTTCCATGTCAGATCTTGCTCTCTGAAAAAGGCAAATGGAAACAAACCACATTAATAATATATGCTTTGGTTCTAATAATTTGTAATATTTCAAATTACAAAACTGTGTTCAAAATATTGAGCATATGATGCCATACTCTGCCAAATCTGAACCAAAAGCAACATGGCAGCAGGGTTTCATCATACTATTACAAGTCTCACCTCCTAGAACAGCTGTCTTGTAAACCTAATAAAATGTTAAGGGAGGATCGGACTGCCAGCCACCAATAAGGATACTGAAGAATATAAACAATAAATATCAAGGTAGACTGAATATCACTTCATGCCAGCTCGTTCTGTCTCTTGCATGCCACTCACTCATTTCAATGACAAGGCCTCGGCTTCACAAACTTGTTAATACAAAAATAAAATCTGGTGTTCCCAAAATATGCCAATCCCTGACAGCTTCTCTCCTTTCATGTCCATCTTCATCTTTCACTTTCATAGTTCTTACAAAATGCACACGGAATATGAGTTTAAAATTCTTTTACTTCCATCACCTGGTGAATGAATTCATAAAGAGGATAGGTAATTTTGCTTCATCATACTTACCAGCTTAGACTGACAGTTTTCCATTATTCTGTAAATTGTACTTTTGCTTATATTTGGCACCTCGGGATTTAAGGAGAGAAATCTATTTCGTGTTTCTTCTATAGTAATATCTTCCTTTTGAGATAGTATATCCATTATCATTTGTTCGTGATCATCAGAGAGTTTTTTCTTCCGACCAGTAGATGTTTTACGTTGTATCCTGTGTTCCTTTTTGAAGACTTGGACAACGGAGGAGACAGTAGACTTGGCCAAATGCATAAAATCTGCAACCTCTCTGATTGTTCTATTTTCATTGAAAAATAAACTGTAAATGGAGAGGTAAAATTGCATCAGGAAATGTTCCCCTTAGTGGACATATTACATATATCTACTCGTATAAAGACTCATAAGGAATAATAACTGAATGAATACTGATGATTCTATTTACACCCCAAAAAAAAAACTGAATGAATACTGATGATTCTTTTACACCCTATAAAGAATAGCAATAGCAATATCTGTATTATCTAATTTCAAGGTTAAAGATAACTTCCCTATGACAATACAAAAATAAATAATAGTTGGATTCAAAACATAATTAATTATATAAAAAACTCAGGTAGTGAGTTAAAAATAATTCAACTTTAAACATAATATATATTAAACATGATTTGCAACTGAAAATCCAGCTACAAATAATATTTTGGCATGAAAGACCATTGCACAGATAAGTATGATTACAAAAACATCAATGATACTGACATATTCTGGAAATGAGACTTAATTCTAGATAATTTAGATATACGTCAATACTATCTTCTTCACACAACTTTTATGGCATGTATTCTTCAAGACAAATTATGAAAGACTCTATAAGATCTACTGTGATGTAGTTATATGCAATTAACCAAATCCCACACTTTATGATGTTTTATTTCAATCTCTCTTCTTTGTCATTGCCAATCTAAAGATATTTAATAAAGTAAACATTCTCTGCATATTTTAAGAGCAGACTAAATGAATTGGAGAGTAAAGGACTGGCAATCTAACCCTTCAGTTAATATTTTT
Organism: Halocaridina rubra; assembly: GCA_037179515.1. NCBI lineage: Eukaryota > Metazoa > Arthropoda > Malacostraca > Decapoda > Atyidae > Halocaridina > Halocaridina rubra. The sequence continues at coordinate 93,331 of JAXCGZ010000211.1, forward strand.
TTCCCATAGAGCATCAGAGGGTAGGAGTGAAAATTGGAAGGGGACCATGCTCATGATAATACATATAGGTTAGAGTACTTGATTCAGGAAGTGATAGTCATGTTCGAGCCCACTGCGGGGTGTTAGGAAGGGTATCCTGCCTTACTTCTTCAGCTCCAACTTGTCTGTGTCCACTCTCAGTCGCATTGGGATTAATAGCGACCCTCTGAAGGGGGCAAAAATACCTCCTCCATGTTTCCCTACGTGTCATAAAAGTTGATGAAATTGGGTAGGGCAAGGAGAATGGGAATCCCTTCCTTTGTAATTATGGAAAGATAGGTGATGAGCTGCTCCCTCCTATATTTATTACCATTTGTAGCCGCTATACTGGATGTAGTGGGATATGGCATCATAATGAAAAAAAAATTCTTCTAGTACTTTGGTAGATAAAATGCTTACCTCACAATCCCTGCATGTTTTAAATGCGAATTAAGAACTAAAAGGGAAAGGGGAATAATGGACTGGTAATCTCATCCTTCCTAAAATATTGTCTAGCCAAAAAGCAGCTGATAAATCTGGAGATACTGGGCAAAGTATAATAAACCCTTACTTCCCTCTTTTTTGTTCAGTTGTGCTTAATCATGTTAAAAAATCATACTAAAAGCATAAAGATTAATTATTACCTTATAATCATTTCTCTTTCTGCTATTGAAAGAGATCTTCTTTGTCTACTAATATCCTTATCAACAGCACTGGTATCAATAGGTCCACTCTCTTCCATAATACTGACATTGGGTTCAAGACCTTCCAGAAGAAGTTGACTGTTTGTGGTTTCTGAAGACCCAACCTGTAAATAAATAAACAATCTGAAGACCCAACTTAAAAAAAAATTATCTTTTGATATTTTTAAAAAAAAGAAGCAGAAGGATATTTAAGAACACAGCATATTTAGACTAGGGAGATATAAGTGTGCATTTTGCTGCTAAGAAATACTAGTTAATCTTTCATCACAATTATTGATGAATACACCTAATAATGACACAAATTAATTAACACTAGAAAAGATATACAACAGATACTTATATTTCTTACTCATGTGTTAGGTCATAAATATGTAAAAGTTTCTACAACAAGCATGAGACAGTAATATTAAAATTAATACAACACACAATTTGTGGCAGTTCCTCCAGAATTGCTTTACTATATCCATAATCAATCAAGATATATGTGACCCGTATATTTTAACTCTCAGGGATTATATGCCATGCATATTTCAGATGTTCTCATTCACAGAAAATATGAATTACCTAATTACTGTAATATACAAGCACTATCAATTTACTGTAGCATAGGATGACATAGCTAAAACTTACTTTTGGTCTTCCTCGTTTCTTAGGTGCCCACAGTAAATAGTGTTTTATTGGCTCCAAATATCGCTCTGGTGGAGAATCCATGCCAATTAGGCCTTTCTGAAATGAAATACATATAAAAAAAAATTTTCATCTTTCACTACATGCTTAAATCAGCAGATAATGATAAAAGCCAAAACTAAAAACCAAGAATTCATTAGCGGGATCCCTAATTATGAGAATAATCAACCCCACAACTGAAACTATAAATATATATATATTTACAGTTTATATACTGTACTGTATATATATTACCGGTATATATTTTTTTGCTGTTTTATATTAATCCCAGTAGTCGCCGTGGCTCAGTCGGTAGCGTCTCCGACTCTGAGGCGTCAGGTCGAGGGTTCGCGCCCCGTCACGGTCTGAGGTTAGCAAAGGCATGCACTCAGCGTAAGGATTACATCTGCCAAAACAAGTCCTTCGCAAGAAGGCAACCGTCCTAGCCCTTGGTTGATAAGGGAGTCAGTGACGTAAAACCGGAACCGGAACATGTCTCTATTAATCCCCATTCATATGGGAGTGGACATATACAGGTTGAAGCTGAGGTATTAATAATAATATAATAAAAATAGTATTAAGACTGGATGCCCTTTCTAATGACCCGTGGTGGTCTCAAACACAGGTTTGTCACTTCCCAAGTTAAGCACCCTAACCACTGCACTACTGCAATCCCCACACAAGGGAAAGTATAGAGGACAGAAATGAAACCAGCCTACCAACATTAATGTAACAAAATGAGGGAAACATGACGTTGGAACTACCTAATATAGAGATACACAATGTAACAATAGCAAAAGGAAGAGGAAAGATGTACCATATAATTTAAAAGAGCCAGAAATCATATAGAGATAAATGGAAACATTCACTATGATGTCAATGGTGAATGCCACAACGGCAAACCATCGGTATAGCAAACCTATGTGGCTAAATTTTATACTTAATTTTTTTATATATGTTTGTATTTGCATCAATGATCGTTTCAAGTGAATAGGGTGTTATAGTAAATAAATACGTTTACTACATAACAGCAGACTAAAGTATGGAAAAAACTTTGATTGTGCCATGCAATTTTTCCCCTGCTCCTGGAAGATTTCCCAATATATAAAAGAGAGCTATCACAGAAGTCTATTTCCAAAGCATCAGTAATATCAGTATCTTCTTTTATCTTACACTGAAATCATTATGAGCTTGTAAATTAATAAACATTCAGATGAAACAATTAATTGCAAAACATAGCATTATATAATCAGTATCCTTTACCTTTCCTCTTTCTAGAGTTCTGTATATCGTAGTCTTTGAAATGTGACCAAATTCTGGATACAACTGGAGGAAGCGAGTTCTGATTTCATCAACTGATATGTTATCCCTCTCTTGTGACATCTCAAAGAGCTGGAATTCCTGGGCTGTTGTTAATCTCCTCTTACGTCCTGTTGCTGTCTTTTTGTGAATTCTGTGCTCCTTCTTGAACACTTGTACAACAGACATTACTGTTGACTGAGGCAGTCCCATATAACGTGCAACCTAAAAGTTTTGATGCATTAATTACTACCAATATTATTTAGGAGAACCTTTACTTGCTTAAAAGTCCCATATATTATGAAGGAAAATTTAATAATACTGAAGATATGATAGTCAGTAAAAATAGTACTTTGCTTTTAACTACCAAGATGTAATGTCAGAATGAATAGTTAATGATAGTGAATTTCATAGTGGGAAATTGAACTTTATCTTATTAACCGCCTTTTAGCAAAACTTAGGAAGGTGAAGTTAAGTGAAGTTCAAAATTAGTATTTTATAGCGATTACAAAAGGACTCATCTCCCCTGCTGGGCCAGTGGAAGAATATCTACAGTATCTCTTACTTGTGTATGTATCTAAATTTCAAAAACCACAGTGAAAAGTAATTAATACGGTGAGTTGATAGGTTAAAGATATATATGCCCTGGTAATTTATCATTCATGTCTTTTTCCAGAGGAATTTATGCATTCCTTTTCTTCTTTTTACCATGAAAAGCTATAGTAACTTGTACCTATCATTTCATCTATCAATCATTGTCTGTCTATATATCTATGCAATTATTAGTGTATTTGTTCTATTCCCACTTGAGGTGAGAGAATTTATCTTAGTATGCCACATATTTAGTCAAATATTAAATAATAAAGGTTTGGAAATGCCTATTCCTTTCGTAGAATATTATTGTTCAAGCTTTCATGTCCCAGTTATATGTTAGAAAAGGTAAAACTAGACAAGGTATGATAAAATTTTGCTACCTTTAATATATTTTACAGTATCCATATAATTCATCTCCTATTGTCGGGATTCAGACCTGAGACCTGTAGAATGGAAGTCCACAGATTTTTATATATATGCATACCTTGCTAGCTTCTAAGAGATATGGCAAACATACTAAAAGTAATTTTCCATTTTATTAATTTTTTCTTGGAAAAAATTATGATTGGTTATACATTTTAACAGCCAGGGAGCTTTGACAGACAAACTTAAGATGAACTGGTTCTTGCCCCAAAAATGTTTGTCAACAAATATTTGTTCTTCTCTTTACTTGCTTCTCTATAGAATTTACGCAGTATCTAGCCATATGCAAATTAAACATTTTTACATCCTTAGTGATTTTTTAAATATTTTTCTTCCTTCTTGCTATATCTATTAGGTATGGTGTATGGTATTATTTCTTAGTTACTAAAATCTCATGAAAAATATGTGAGTAGATTATATATTATTTTAATGTATATTAAGTAAAGTTTACTAAAAAAAATGTATGTCAAATGAATGTATTATATCACACTCTGTTGTTAATGCATTTTACATAGTAATTTAAGGTGCTGAAAAACATATGCAGAGCTTAAACAGTATCATACTATAAAATGAGACTGAACCACTTGGTATAAAATGGGCTAAAAATATATGCTTAGGATATTCAGAGCTTGAATGTAATCTTCCTATATCACTAAATGTAAATTATTTTACTGTATCTACCTTAAGCCCAATTAATCTTCAAGAGAGATACTGCATAGTTTAAAATTCTGTTGATCAATTTACTCTTATAATGAAACAGAAATTGCAGCCTAATATTTTTTAAATATTTGTTATGCAAAATATGAATCATATATTGCAGTTATATTTCAGTAAAGAAGAAACGCATATATACTAAAGATTTTTGGACAAAAGGTTTCACTGAGAGATACTTTCAGTCCAATAAACTTACCTCTCTGGAAGTTTTCTTCTCATTAAAAACAAGATCAATGATCATTTCCCTGTGCGAAGGAGAGAGACGTCTTCTTTGGACTTTAATTTTCTTTTTATCTAATAAAGTTGAAACATCTTCTGTGGCAAAGTATTTGGCAGGAGCACCACTTGAACATGCCTCTACACTCCCATCAGATATTTCTGTCTGAGTCTGTCCCTGACGATCAACTTGACTCGATTCTACGTGTGTTTCCATTCGTGCTTCAATACTATCAATCTGAGTCTCAATATGAGACTCCATGCGTGTCTCCAGACGAGGTTCTACGTGAGATTCCAGCCTTGGTTCAAGACGAGCTTCTAAATGAGTCTCCAGACGAGGTTCTAATCTCGTCTCAAGACGAGGTTCTATCCTTCCCTCTAAATTAGGATCTGTTACACTAACTTCTACAATTGGTTGAGGATCCTGTGTATGAAATTAAAGACATTCTGTAACAACAGTAGTTACTTCTTATACACCGTCTTATCAAAAATACATCATTGTTTCATGGTAACTATAAATTAACTGAATCACAAGAATGAAGAGAATATAACAATTTGAAATAATGCATAAAATATTCACCTGTCTTTGTTGCTGAGATGTCTGAGGCTCAGATAAGCTGTTGGTAAAATCATCATGAGGTACAGCATTGGCCATAGTAGTAATATCCTGTGACATGGCTGAAGGAATGGTGTTGGTGGCGCTTGAATTTCCAAGGCCTCCCATGTCAGATGTAGGAACAGGATTGGCTACTGGGTTGCCAATGACTGGAGTAGAAGGTGATGAAGGGCCAGGAAACCAGAAGGAAGTGAATGACTGGGATGTTGGGGGGTCTCCAGCATTAGACATACTTACTCTGAAACAGGCAGGAGTTTAAGAATATGATGACTTTATGGAAACATTTTATTCAGCCACACACAGTTTATTCTTAATGTATGCTCAGTTTATGTGTCACAAAAAGTCCTGAATCAATTTGAGGTGAACATAGACATGTTGGAGATGTGGAATTAAAGCTGGATGCCCTTTTTAAAGACCTGCCATGGGATAAGACCCACATTAGTAGCTTCCTAACGCGCTCTTTATCACTGAGGTACTGCAACAATTTTGAAATATAGTTACATATTTAACAGCATTTCTGAATAAAGCTATAAACTACGCTTACCTAATCAAGGAACTGCTGACAGTCTGTGCCGGACAACTGTTGGGCACTTTATCTGTGACTGTTATTTCTGACATTGTGCCTCTGAAAATGTGAAAGGAAGATACATGAGGTATTGTTAGGAAAGACTGGATGACTACATTGGTGAATAACATATGTCCGGTTTCCGTCCTGTGTCACTTAATATTATGACTTTCTTGCAAATATATATCCAATTAATATGTGTAAGTCGAGTTACTTTTTTGAGTCAGAATTTGAAAAAGCAAATACTGCCCTCCATATGCTAACGGCATATGGGCTGCCATATTATAACAAAGCGCTATCTATTGTTTTCTTAACAGATTATAGTTGGGAGGATTTAGGTTTTGTAATACTGCAATAAAACTGTGCTTGCACATCACCAGAAACCTCATTCTCTTGTCCCAGGAATGGGAACTAGCATTATATGTCAGCAACCAATTTTATATATATATATATATATATATATATATATATATATATATATATATATATATATATATATATATATATATATATATATATATATATATATATATATATATATATATATATATATATATATCGAGCTAACCATAAGCAGCTGTGAGGTATTTAAAGTCAGCAAAGTTAATCTTGCTGGGATGTCCCAGGTCACAGTTTAAGAATGGTTGTAATGACATTAAATTTTAAATTTTATTAGGAGTTGCTTAGACCTTTATTCACTAGTTTTGATGATATGATCTTAACTTAAGTTTTAAGAGGAAATGTTAAAAATGTTATATACGATAGTTTTGTATTTGTTTATTATATGTATGATAAATTATAGTAACAATCTGATTAATAGTAATAGCATCATGACTTAATATTTATTCAAAACTTATTTAATACGTATATTTGCATTGTATATTTTGGAAATGTCAACATAAATAGAGTGTTGTTGATATACGTGACCTGCTTCTCTTCAAATAAGTTATTCATTTTCTTAACATTTATATAAGTAATGTTGCTTTGATGTATATTTAATTACAGTATTTCTTTTGATATTATTTTCTTTTGCTATAAATGCATAAATCCTGTAAATATTGATATTTGATATAGTATTTGCATAATATTTTGTAAGATGTAAAGTCGTAAACTTTTGTGATAATAACCATTTCTAAATTTTGCATTTAAATAAGTAGCCACTGATCGAAGTCTTAATAAACCTAATAGAACTTAAAGACACTTATTACTATATACCTAAAGAAACTATCGAATACATAGACTTAAAACTAAACACAAAAGGTGCATTGGGCTAAAACGTGGTGAAGATTCTTAACAAACCCTTAACCCTTTCACTAGTGGTGTCTTCCCATCATAGTGGTAACCTTCCTGTACATTAGGCGACCGAATCCGACACGCTCACCAGCCCCAGGGCAAGTCACTTGGAAGTAAAGAAATAAAAGGAATAAAACTCCTTGACGAATTCATTTAGAAGAGAAAATTTGCTAATATAAATTTCAAGTTGCAGTAAATATATTTTAGAAAAAGGGATGCAATGGGTGACACAGTATTATGACACCTGTGCTGGATGCCACCCCAGACAATGAAGAACTAGCATGGCTGTATTCCTGCAAATTATCACAGCATCATTTGTTCTCAACATAGACACTATCATCATTGACCAAGCCTTCACTGGAGCAGGAACAAGTAATGACTTGGAGTACCAACTACTGCTCAGCAAAAATTCTTGGACAAGAAGTAAAATCATGGTTGAACTGTTCTTCAGTGTTAAAGAGCTCTAAGTACATATACCAGCTTGGTTATTAAGATATTTGACAGAGGTACATATACTGTACACTGTAATACTTTAAAGAATGAGGGAAAAGGTGGTGGCAAGCCTTCACAAAATACATCAAGGTCTCAACTCAAGTTTAAACAGACTAATAGGATAGTTTGATATGTCATACTTCACCGATGGTAGAACATCTTTGAAAATTTTCTCTGTCCTCTGGAGATGGTTCGGTCAAAATGGTACACCAATCTTACTGATAGAAGGACCAATCACGATTGTGGAGAAATATTAGATTTTTACAAAAGATGGGATATTATAACATGCATCTCGTCTGTCTATTTTGCACAATCAAATTGCAGGGCAAGAGCATTTGTCTGGTTTGCCAAACGCATGACAAGAGTAAACCTCCAAGGTGAGAATCAGTGGATTAGGCAATGTTGCACCACTCAGAGATATTGATTAGATTTCCTGCACAAACGGCCTTTGGAAGGTAACTCTGAAACTTAGTGCCTATTATGGGAAAATATTATAAGCATGATCAAAATGGAAGGAAGCTTTTACAAGAATGTAAAATCATTGGCAAAGACAACCAGACATAAAAACAATCCAGTAATCATGTAAGGAATATGAAGTCCCTGCATGATAGAGACAGGGTATTGATCCAAGACACTGTTTCAAGGCCATGGAATAATGTTAAAAAAATTCATGGAAGAAGTAGACTTTAAGGAGAAACCATAGCCATCTCAAAGCTTGAACCCCTCTCCAATGGCTAATAGGTCCTACATACTGTGTAAGCTGCTACTTTCACCGTAGAGGCTTTAACTAATCGGCAATGCCTACTCCTTTAACAACTAATCAGAGCCATCAGGGCACTGAAGCACCCTACTTGGTTACAAGATTATGAAACATATCATAGGAAGCTCAACAAAATTACTGCATATAGTACATAACCTCATATATACTGTAAATATACCTTCTGCTTTCCTCATTTCATAGAGAAGCTGCATGCTCTGTATTACTTTATTATATGATATTCTTGTAGACACATGTTGTGATATGAGTTAGTGCAAAACTAGTTGTCACAGTGAGAGAACATATTATTAGCTATCCTTTATCCCACAAAGAACAAACCAAATGCTACAAAACTCAGATTTCCCTCATCTGAGTAGAATCCTTGTCCTTGTATGGAACTAAAAGGAAGTGATCTGAAAGCAAAGAATTTCTCTACTTTTAGGCAGTCATGGCTGGTTTGACCACCTCAAAGAGAAAACAGGCAGTGAGAGCATATTTTGAAGAGAAATAAAAGTTATAGCAACAGCAAAATTCTAATAAGGATAAAAGTGACCCTTTTTTAGGGTGGAAATAAGAGCAATTAACACTCGTTTCTGAGATTTATGTGATATTCTTGTAGACACATGTTGTAATATGAGTTAGTGCATAACTAGTTGTCACAGTGAGAGGACATATTATCAGCTATCCTTTATCCCACAACGTACAAACCAAATGCTACAAAACTCAGATTTTCCTCATCTGAGTAGAATCCTTGTCCGTGTTTGGAACTAAAAGGAAGTGATCTGAAAGCAAAGAATTTCTCTACTTTTAGGCAGTCATGGCTGGTTTGACCACCTCAAAAAGAAAAAAGGTAGTGAGAGCATATTTTGAAGAGAAATAAAGGTTATAGCAACAGCAAAATTCTAATAAGGATAAAAGTGACCCTTTTTTAGGGTGGAAATAAGAGCAATTAACACTCGTTTCTGAGATTTATATGATATTCTTGTAGACACATGTTGTAATATGAGTTAGTGCATAACTAGTTGTCACAGTGAGAGGACATATTATCAGCTATCCTTTATCCCACAAGGAACAAACCAAATGCTACAAAACTCAGATTTTCCTCATCTGAGTAGAATCCTTGTCCGTGTTTGGAACTAAAAGGAAGTGATCTGGAAGCAAAGAATTACTCTACTTTTAGGCAGTCATGGCTGGTTTGACCACCTCAAAGAGAAAACAGGTAGTGAGAGCATATTCTGAAGAGAACTGAAGGTTATAGCAACAACAAAATTCTAATTAGGATGAAATTGGCCATTTTTTTTACGGGGGAAATAAGAGTTTTTAACACTTGTTTCTGAGAATTATAAAGAAGCTAAAGGACATAAACTATGCTGATGTAAATTGATTTTGTTTTTGATAGAAATGTAGAAACCTGTCTATATCTGAGGCCTATGCTAATTCACTACTTTGTACTCTCAAAGTAACTTTAAGGAATTAAATATCTACGTCTGCCAGTTATATGGCACAATCAAGTATTCTTTTTTAATGACAATTGGTGAAGAGGCATTTTACCAACCAACACAGTGGACCAATCCTTGGTGTTAACAAGGTGCTGATCATGTACCACTTAACTACAAAACGTATTAGAGACATTATGATTCAAGTGTCTTCAGCTCATATTTCAAGGCAAAAGATACTCCATTGTTGAAGACACTTCTGAAGAGCTATTAACTCTTTTGGAGAAGAATCTCTTCATCACTCCTAACAGTGATATCTGAAACAAAGGGTCCTGGAACCTTGTGTAATAATTGCAGTACTCTCTGGTACTTAACCAACATATATACAGTACCGTACACATAAAATATCAACTTATATCATATCACAATTAATTAATACAGTATATTTAATGTTTTATAAAGTAGTTAAGTGTCTTTAGTCCAAGTACTGTACAGTACTGCATATATATGCAATGTACAGTACTTCTGGAACCTAACTCGTCCGTAAGTTGGAGAGTGTCTGTATGTGTTTTTAAAGTTACTATGTTCATTTCAAAGAAAATATATAAATTTTTCCCTTTTATTTATGTGCTAAGGGAAAAATGGAAAACAAAGTGCCCTTCCACCATACTCAGATTCATCATGCAGCCCTTCTCCTAAGGTAGCTGAACAACCCTGTGCTAATCCTTGCTAAGCTGGAAACAAGCAAATGTGATACCTATCTTCAAAAAGGGAAGGAGGGATACGGCTCTGAACTATAGACCAGTTTCCTTGACCAGCATAGTTTGCAAACTTATGGAGAAACTACTAAGGAAACATATCTCTCTTCACTTGGAATCCTTCAACTTTTTGTCAGTGAGGCAACATGGCTTCAGAGAAGGAAGATCAACAGTAACAAACTTATTAGAATTTTATGATGAGGTAAGCCAAATCTTACAGGAAAGAGAGGGCTGGGCAGATTGCATATTCCTAGACTTCCAGAAAGCGTTTGACACTGTTCCACATGGGAGACTTATTAGGAAGCTGCAATCAATGGCTAGAATAGGTGGAAATGTCTTGGAATGGATAAAAACTTACTTAGAAGGAAGGGAACAGAGGGTTAGAGTAAGACACTCAGTGTCTGAATGGAGAAGAGTTAGTAGTGGAGTTCCACAGGGTTCAGTTTTAGGGCCACTTTTGTTCCTTGTATATGTAAATGACCTACCAGAGTCAGTAAATTCATTCATGAATATGTTTGCAGATGATGCAAAGATTGTGAAGAAAGTAAAAAACGAGAACAATGGTAGAGAACTTCAGGAGGATCTAAATAATCTGCATGAGTGGTCAGAAAAGTGGCTAATGAAATTCAATACCTCAAAATGTAAGGTAATGAGAATGGGTACAAGTGCAAGAAGGCCCAAGCTTGACTACTCGGTGGCTGGAGTACAACTTCAGGAGACAGAAAATGAGAGAGATCTAGGAGTAAACATATTGGCAGATTTGTCTCCAGAAATACATATAAATGGCGTAGTAAGGGCAGCATATGCATTCTTATCAAATGTAAGGGTAGCCTTCAGGCACATGGACAAGGAAATGTTCAGAAATATTTATGTAACCTATGTGAGGCCAAAACTCGAATATGCAGCCCCCTTTTGGAATCCGCACTTGAAAAAGCACATAGCTAAGCTTGAAAAAGTTCAAAGACATGCCACGAAACTGGTGCCAGAAATACGCAATCTCGGTTATGATGAGAGGCTGAGGGAATTAGACTTGCCATCACTCGAAGCTAGAAGAGTAAGGGGGGATATGGTGACAGTCTTTAAATTCCTTCATGGTTATGATAGAGTGGATAGGGATCGATATTTCGATATGGCTGGCTCTAGAACTAGAGGTCATAGTTTGAAGCTTCGGAAGAAAACTTGTTTGCAGGATGTAAGGAAATACTTTTTCAGTGTAAGAGTAGTTGATAATTGGAATTCGCTAAGCGAGGAGGTAGTTAATGCTACCTCAATCCATAGTTTTAAGGACAGGTATGATAAGTATCACGAAGTCTAAAAATGGAACCGATCAGGAGACGGGAAGATACGAGCTTTGGGCTCTTTCCCGTAAACACAATTAGGTAATCACAATTAGGTAATCACAAGCGGAAAAGATGTGCCATCTGTGGAACTAATTGCACCCTGAGCTCATACACTAGAACAGGCAAGCATGTACCGGTCATGAGAGAGAGAGAGAGAGAGAGAGAGAGAGAGAGAGAGAGAGAGAGAGAGAGAGAGAGAGAGAGAGAGAGAGAGAGAGAGAGAGAGAGAGAGAGCCAGTAAACACATATGTTGGTGCTTGAGTTTAAAAAATACCATTGTTGTCTCCTGTTTTGATAAAATGTGTTGTTATAACATTACTATAACTAGTATTATAGAAAAACTGCATGGCGAGTAGCTGGAGGAACATCAATGAAAGTTATTTCCGGCTAAAACTGTGGCATTTGGTTTCATCTTCTTGAACTGCATTTCATTTATCTTTTAAAGGAGTGTAGCAACGGAACTTATAAGAAGGGCTTGAACTCGAGGGTTTTTGCGATAAGCTCCGGAACAAGCATATCTGTGCCCATTTCACCTTTGTGAAATGGCTTCACTCTGGTCTTATACTGCCCCTGCCATTCTTACAAAATGGAAATAAATGTTTTGATTTTGATTTGATTTGATATTATATACTGAGTAGGCAGGCGCTAAAAGATATGCCACTGCCATCCTTCTCACATCCTCGACATGACTAAGTGGAAATTTCAAGATGTACACAGTACAAGATGTGCTGTACAAGATATACGAGTAATTACATAATTGTGCTTACGAGAAAGAACCCAAAGTTGGTAACTGCCCGTCTTCTCGTTGGTTCCATTTTGTACTTAATGATATTTATCATACTTGTCCTTAAAACTATGGATTGAGTTAGCATTAACTACCTCCTCGCTTAGCCAATTAAAATGATCAATTACTCTTACACTAAAAAATGTACTGCCTTACCTCCTGCTAGAGGTTTTGTTATTGAGATTTAAACTATGACCTCTAGCTCTAGTGCTAGCCATACCAAAATATTGGTCCCTATCCACTCTGTCATAACAAAGAAGGAATTTAAAATCCGTCACTACATCCTCCCTCATTCTTCTAGCTTCAAGTGATAGTCAGTCTAATTCCCTCACCCTCTCCTCATAACTGATACTGCGTACTCCTGTGTACCACTTTTGTAACCACTTATGCAGACTAGTTATATCTTCCTAAAGTTCACTACCATTGTTCTCGTCTCTTACTTCTTTACAATCTTTGCATCATCTGCAAACACATTCATGAATGAAAATACAGACTCTGGTAGGTCATTTACATGTACAAGGAACAAAAGTGGCCCTAAAACTGAACCCTGTGGAACTCCACTACTCTCTCTTCTCCATTCAGACACTGAGTGTCTTACTCTAACCCTCTGTTCCCTTCCTTCTAACTAAGTTTTTATCCGTTCCAAGACATTTCCACCTATTCTCGCCATTGCATGCAACTTCTTAAGTCTCCCTGTGGGACCATGTCAAATGCTTTCTGGAAGTCTAGGAATATGCATACTGCCCAGCCCTCTCTTTCCTGTAAGATTTGGCTTACCTCATCACAAAATTCTGATAAATTTGTTACTGTTGATCTACCTTCTCTGAAGCAATGTTGTCTCACTGACAAAAATTTAAAGGATTCCAAGTGAAGAGAGATGTTTTTTCTTAGTAGTTTCTCCATAAGTTTGCAAACTATGCTGGTCAAGGAAACAGGTCTATAGTTTAGAGCTGGATGTGTAATAACCTAAATCTGCTTTCGGGGAAGAGCCCCATGCTCGTGATTCCCGTCTCCTGGTCTGTTCCATTTTGTACTTAGTGATACTTATCGTACTTGTCTTTAAACCTATGGATTGAGTTAGTATTACTACCTCCAAGCTGAGTGAATTCCAATTATCAACTACTCTTACACTAAAAAAAAGTACTTCCTCGCATCCTACAAAGAAGTTTTATTAGAGTACTAGTGCCATCCATATCAAAATATCGATCCCTATCCACTCTGTCATAACCATGAAGGAATTTATAAACCGTCACCATATCCCCCAAATTCTTCTAGCTTCGTGTCATGGTAAGTCTAATTCCCTCAACCTCCCCTCATAAGTCAGATTACGTATCTCTGGCATGTCTTTGAGCTTTTCCCAGCTTAACTACGTGTTTTTTCAACTATATATAT
>JAXCGZ010000212.1:0-12500 GCA_037179515.1 Halocaridina rubra
TCCCCCCTCACTATTCTAGCTTCGAGTGATGGTAAGTCTAATTCCCTCAGCCTATCATCATAACTGTTATTGCGTATTTCTGGCACCAGTTTCGTGGCATGTCATTGAACTTTTTCAAGCTTAGCTATGTGCTTTTTCAAGTGCGGATTCCAAAAGGGGGCTGCATATTCGAGTTTTGGCCTCACATAGGTTACATAAATATTTCTGAACATTTCCTTGTCCATGTGCCTGAAAGCTACCCTTACATTTGATAAGAATGCATATGCTGTCCTTACTATGCCATTTATATGTATTTCTGGAGACAAATCTGCCAGTATGTTTACTCCTAGATCTCTCTCTTTTTCTGTCTCTTGAAGTTGTACTCCAGCCACCGAGTAGTCAAGCTTGGGCCTTCTTGCACTTGTACCCATTCTCATTACCTTACATTTTGAAGTATTGAATTTCATTAGCCACTTTTCTGACCACTCATGCAGTGTGTGATTACCTAATTGTGATTACCTAATTGTGTTTACGGGAAAGAGCCCAAAGCTCGTATCTTCCCTTCTCCTGATTAGTTCCATTTTATACTTAGTCATACTTATCATACCTGTCCTTAAAACTATGGATTGAGATAGCATTAACTACCTCCTCGCTTAGCCAATTCCAATTATCAACTACTCTTACACTGAAAAAGTATTTCCTTACATCCTGCGAAGAAGTTTTCTTACGAAGCTTCAAACTATGACCTCTAGTTCTAGAGCCAGCCATATCAAAATATCGATCCCTATCCACTCTATCATAACCATGAAGGAATTTAAAGACTGTCACCATATCCCCCCTCACTCTTCTAGCTTCGAGTGATGGTAAGTCTATTTCCCTCAGCCTCTCATCATAACTGAGATTGCGTATTTCGGGCACCAGTTTCGTGGCATGTCTTTGAACTTTTTCAAGCTTAGCTATGTGCTTTTTCAAGTGCGGATTCCAAAAGGGGGCTGCATATTCGAGTTTTGGCCTCACATAGGTTACATAAATATTTCTGAACATTTCCTTGTCCATGTGCCTGAAGGCTACCCTTACATTTGATAAGAATGCATATGCTGCCCTTACTATGCCATTTATATGTATTTCTGGAGACAAATCTGCCAGTATGTTTACTCCTAGATCTCTCTCATTTTCTGTCTCTTGAAGTTGTACTCCAGCCACCGAGTAGTCAAGCTTGGGCCTTCTTGCACTTGTACCCATTCTCATTACCTTACATTTTGAAATATTGAATTTCATTAGCCACTTTTCTGACCACTCATGCAGATTATTTAGATCCTCCTGAAGTTCTCTACCATTGTTCTCGTTTTTTACTTTCTTCACAATCTTTGCATCATCTGCAAACATATTCATGAATGAATTTACAGACTCTGGTAGGTCATTTACATATACAAGGAACAAAAGTGGCCCTAAAACTGAACCCTGTGGAACTCCACTACTAACTCTTCTCCATTCAGACACTGAGTGTCTTACTCTAACCCTCTGTTCCCTTCCTTCTAAGTAAGTTTTTATCCATTCCAAAACATTTCCACCTATTCTAGCCATTGATTGCAGCTTCCTAATAAGTCTCCCATGTGGAACAGTGTCAAACGCTTTCTGGAAGTCTAGGAATATGCAATCTGCCCAGCCCTCTCTTTCCTGTAAGATTTGGCTTACCTCATCATAAAATTCTAATAAGTTTGTTACTGTTGATCTTCCTTCTCTGAAGCCATGTTGCCTCACTGACAAAAAGTTGAAGGATTCCAAGTGAAGAGAGATATGTTTCCTTAGTAGTTTCTCCATAACTTTGCAAACTATGCTGGTCAAGGAAACTGGTCTATAGTTCAGAGCCGTATCCCTCCTTCCCTTTTTGAAGATAGGTATCACATTTGCTTGTTTCCAGCATCTTGGAATCTCCCCCGACTCCAGTGACTCCTTAAATATGATACTTAGTGCCACTGATATTGTGTTTGCGCATTTTTTAAGCACATGAGGGGATATGTCATCAGGACCTGTAGCTTTATGAACATCTAAATCCATCAGCGCTTTGCATACCTCTGTGGCTGTAAGGTTGATGTTCTCTAATACCGGCCCTTGAGCTTCTATCACTGTAATCTGAGGGGGTGGGGTATTTTCTACTGCAAATACTGTGTATGTGTGTGTGTGTGTGTGTGTGTGTGTGTGTGTGTGTGTGTGTGTGTGTGTGTGTGTGTGTGTGTATTTACCTAATTGTATTTACGGGAAAGATCCCTATGCTTGTGAATACCAGTTTTCTGATTGGTTCTTTTTTTATAATCGATGATATAATGAATACAGTTAGCATTAACTACTTCCTCGTTTAGCGAATTTCAGTCATTAACTATTCTGACACCATAAAAACTTCCTTACCTCATGCAAAGTAGCTTTCTTATGAAGCTTCAAATTTTGACCTCTACTTTTAAAGCCATCCTATCAAAATATAGCTCTCTACCCACTCTGTCAAAATCATAAAGGACTTTTAAAACCGTCACATTATCCCCCTCATCTTCTTCCAAGTCTCAAATGATGAAAAACGTATCTATGTCACCCTCTCTTTCTTAGGCTTACCTCATCATTAAATTCTGGGGAGTTTTAAGAATAGATTTTCCTTCTTCATAACTTTTAAGACTAGGCTAGTCAGTGAAACAGGCTTATGAATTAGAGTTGAGTCTCTCCTACCCTTTTTGAAGATAAGTACCACATTCGCCTTCTTTGCTATGTGAAAAATATCTTATGTGATTTCTGACCGGCTTTTCATACTTCCATGAGAATACTGGTAAAAACTATTTTACTTTAGTGTTCAAGAGAGATGTGGGAGGTGCTTTTGTTGTCCTCTTCTAAGCCCGAGTTTGCAGAGAGTCTTTTACTATAGCCCCTACGCATCAAATGGTGTACTAGCACAACCTGTTGAGCTTTCATGGCTCATTGCCACATTAGAGAAGTCACTGCCCTCTCCTTTTGAGACTGATTTGTCAACCAGACGACTGGAGTTAGAACCTTCAAGTGTGAGGATGTATGTTCCGGTTTTACGTCACGGACTCCCTTTTCTATCAAGGGCTAGGACGGTTGCCTTCTTGCGAAGGACTTGTTTTTGGCAGATGTAATCGCTACCCTGAGTGCATGCCCTTGATAACCTCAGACCGTGACGGGGCAGGAACCCTCGACCTGACGCCTCAAAGTCGCGTACGCTACCGCTTGAGCCACAGTATCCTTTTGAGACTGATTTGTCAACCAGATGACTGGAGTTAGAACCTTCAAGTGTGAGGATGTATAAGGGAGTGAAATGATGTTTTTGTTTCTTAGTGCCTACGCATACAGCAGAAATTATGTGTACGCTTGTGGGTTTGGCAGGTATTTTTAGCATCGAACCCTATTTTGATCCAAGACATGCATAAGCGTGTTTTACAGCCCTTCGTTATACGAGAATAAGAATCAACATACCTCTATGTGGTTGATATCCGAGAGTTCCTTCAGATTGAGATAGCGCACACGGATGTCGAACCATGTCAGTGTCATAGTGAAGTCGACAGTAAGTTTCATGTCTTGGAGATTTATCTATATGAATACCGGTGGTTTTGAAATTATATATAATTATCATTTTAGAAAACTTGCATTTCAAACTGTTTGTGCTTAGTTATGTATTACACCTAATCTTATATTTGCTTCATCACATGATCATTAACGTGTTTTGAATTTCGAAAAAAGTTCAAATTATGTGTAAGTAAGGGGTCAGTGTACTGCTAATATAATGATTACAATTTGCGACCAGGGAATCACAACAGAAAAAAGTAATGATGTAAATTAAAATTAAGAAATAAACAAGTAGTTATATGCATAGCGGACATGCTTACCTCTGAAAATCCAAGCAAACTGACATTCAGATCCATTTGTAAAGGTCCATGAAACACACCTGGTGGTGTGATAGTAGCCAGGTAATCTTCAGGCAAGGATAGCTTGTTGCAGGAAATTTCGTCCGAGGCATCAGGACAGTCAACACGCAGGTCACAACGCTGAGTTAAGTTGATGCATGTTGCGTCATCACAACTATATTCCCAGTCATAACAGGCTGAGAGGGCTAAGGAATGCTCAGTGCCTGCATAAATAATATTTTATGGAGTCAGAAGGCATTAAGAAGTTATATACTTTGGATAATCGTGGTACTGACTGATTAGATAGGTTACTACATTGTAGCTTATTAGTTACATAACTTAAATGACGGTCACCTGCACTCTGGACATTGTTGACATCTCTCTTTAACTACGTTTATGTTTATATAGATACATATTTTCCCTGACTATAATCACCTTTATAAGGGGATTGGCTAACCAGTATCCAGTCATTTAGCCTACATGCCAGCTCGCCAAACCTAAAGGTCATTTTCCCCAAAGTCAGTTCATCCACATCATGTGGACATTTCACCCACATTAGATTACAGTTCTAATATTAAGAGGGTATGTATAGGAGAGGACAAAAGAACTTGTATTGTTTTCTTTAATTTTTCACTTCTTTATTGTGCAACTTTTATCCCAGTCACAGTTGGCATCGTTAGGTAGAAAAAACAATCCAAAAAATATATTAACAATTACAAATAGAAATCCTCACAAACACAAAAGGGATAAAAACTTAAGTAGAAAGAAGGAAACAGAGGGTTAGAGTAAGACACTCAGTGTCTGAATGGAGAAGATTTAGTGGTGAGGTTCCAAAGGATTCAGTTTTAGGGTCATTTTTGTTCCTTTTATTAGTAATTGACCTACCAGTTTGTAAATGCAGTCTTGAATATACTTGCAATTGATGCAAAGATTGTGAAGAAAGTAAGAGACGAGAACAATGGTAGAGTACTTCAGGAAGACCTAAATAGTCTGCATGAGTGGTCAGAAAATGTAAGGTAATGAGAATGGGTACTAGTGCAAGAAGGTCCAATCTTGAATACTCAATAGCAGGAGCCGAACTTCAAGAGACAGAGAACGAGAGAGATCTAGGAGAAAACATACTGGCAGATTTGTCTCTGGATATGCAAATAAATGGCATAGTAAGAGGAGCATATGCTTTCTGAGCTAAAGTAAGAGTGGCCTTCAAATTCATGGACAAAGAAATGTTCATGAATATTTATGTAATTTGTTTCAGGCCAAAGCTTGAATATAAGGCCCCTTTGGGAATCTGCACCTAAGAAAGCACATAAATAAGCTGGAAAAGTTCAAAGACATGCCACGAAACTGGTGCCAGGAATACGCAATCTCATTTATCAGGAGAGGCTGAGGGACTTAGACTTACCATAATTCAAAGTTTTAGAAAATCTATGAATATTGCTCTCTGTATTTCTTTTACAGCCACAGTTATGACACAATTTTCTCAAGTTTGAATACTTTTATGTTTTTCTCACTTTTTAATTGCTCGCTGTATGTATTTTACAGTTAGAATTATAAAGTTATTTTGTTAAGGTCTTAATATTACTGTTTTTTTCTAAAGTTTTAATTGCTCGTTAAATCTATTTTACATTCGGAATAATAACATGATCCTTCTCAGATTTTATGTTTATATTAGGTTTAAATATTGTTATTACTACAGGATTTGTGTGTGAATAAACTTGTGGGAGAACCAACTTTTGTGTGAGCGAACAAATTCATTGTTTGGGCTAGATAACTTGTTGGCGAATTGGCATGTGCATGAAATGGCCGTTAACTGGCCAAGCCAAAGCAAACACCCATTCACCAGGGAGTCCATGAACCCCATCTCATCCACACTAGCTCCTTCGGGAAAAAGGTTCACCACAATTCTCCCCTCCCCTTTACCACTTGGATTAACCATAGGGCTGGAAGGCAAAGATCTTTTGCCAGCAAGATCAACGGCTTTAGATGGCTTACTTCCACAAATTCATTTTGCAGCAATCCCTCTCACACTTACCCACCCCATCTTACAGTATTGAGCAAGTGCGGAGAACACAGTCTTTTTCCACCCATCAGTATCTTTTGTGCTCTCTTCTATCTATCTCACTCTAAGTCATCCCCTCACCACTTATGTCTCTCCTCAAATAGTAGATATAAATGGTATGAATGATATTATTGGCCATTAGGTTTCCAAAGACTTTGAAAAGGTTCACAAACAATGGAAAACCAATCCCTCTTGTACTTGACATGAATTGCATATTCAGAATTATTTTTTTTTCTCTAACTCATCATATCAAACATATTATGTCTAGATTCCAAGCTAGAAATACATTTAAACTCAAAGAAGTTACTGACAAAAGCGTTTTTTTTTTTTTCATTAGAAAGGTTAATTGACAAATTAACAAATTATGTCAGTTATATATAAATGGAAATGCAAGAGAATTAAATTTATTTTACCTTTCAATAATCCACAAACGTAGTAATCAGTAGCAAGAGTCCATATGTGTCTTCCTAAAGGGTAGGAACTGTCATACGCAAAATACGTAGCAACAGTATCACCAGTCCAGATGTCCCATAGAATCCACGTGAGGAGACTCGCATTAAAATGTATTTCATATTTTGTAAATCCTCTAAAAGAGAAGTAATAAGTAATGGGTGAGTGTAGAGAAATCATGATTCCTGAACACTTTTCAATAATAAAATATAGAAGAATATCAAATTCTGGATGTATGATAGTGACATAAAATTTCAGAGAAGGAAATACTGTATTCATATTAATTATATGCAATCATGAAGTTCCTAAACTACCGAAGACATATCAAAGTAAATGAATAGAACAAGGACATTTTATCTATAAATGAAATAAAGTACAAATGTCTAAACTAACCTGGATGACAGGCATGGATATAGTAAACTTTTAATGCTGTAAAGCTAGTTTTATTTATTTATCTATTATCTGTGTCAAATATATTCTGTGCCAATTACCTTAACCCTAAGTAAAAGGCTCTTGTTTTAAATCTTCTTCAGATGTCCAGCTGGAACTATGAAACAGGAAATAGTATATGTGAAATCATTGGCAGATGTAAAAATCTGCTATTCTTTACCTAAAAACTGCCAGTTCACCATACTGAGGGTACAGCCTGCAGAAAGCAGCCTTCTTGTCGAATTCACAAAGACCTCTCATCTTGAGAACGGTGGGTTGGTGTTCTTCACACGCTACACAGAAGCTATAAAGGCTGCTGCAGCTTGCATCATCCCAACCGCCATCATTGGGAGGGAGAGTCATCCCTACGCAAGACAGTCTCACAGAATTGTATGTCCCACGGAAGTTGTGGTATGCCAGAGGATTTCCCTAAAATATTTAGACATTAACATGGTGGTCTGAACAAGATATTTGAAATTCAGACAGACTTTAAGCACAATGAAACTAATTTCATCAAGAGTTAGATAGAGAATATATATGAAGGAGAGAAACACTCCACGCACTGATACAGCCATAGGCAAGCATAACGTATAGTGGACGCCATCTCAATCTACCAGCCATAATATAAAGAAAAGAATTGGATATAGGTTAACCTCGTGTCCTAGTCCTTATAAAATTATAAAGCTTAGATGGTGCACTAACAGACATGAGGGAATCTATGGTAGAAAAGTGTCTTTATGAACATGAGCAGTTGTTTGGGCAAAACTTGAAAAGTCTTATTATACAATACTAAGAGTAGTTACATTCACATTCATAAACAGGTTTAACTCGTATTCATCAGTAGAATACTAAGTAGCTTTAATTTCAGTAAATTGACTCCTCAAGTGATGTTGACTCACTGCAATACATGAGTACATGAAATCTCCATAGTGTAAAAGTAGTGAAAGCGGATGACGATACATTAATCCGTATTATTCATGTTAGCATGAACTTTGGATCTGAATTTATCTTTTAATATAACATCAACGCCAATCGGAGTTGTAAAATTCAAGCATATATTTTGTATATTACCCAGCCAAAATTGACATAAAAAGAACAATGCTCATAATCTTACTTCCACATCTGTAAATTTTGTATTTTCTATTACATCATTTGCTCCAATCCAGAGATAAATTCTAGCATGATTTGGAGGCTGGCACACTGAGAAAAATGCTTTTGAGATGTTGTAGAGGTCATTGTTCTGCTTAGGACTGCGAGGTAAAGCAATCTTGGCTTTAAGGTTGTTACACCAGTGAGTAGCATCAGCAAGCGTTCGTCTCTCAGGAAACATTGTTAGTTGTGTTCTGCCAGTCGTGTAGAAAATAACAATATGAGAAAAAAATCCTGTAAAAATGTGTTACTTAGGACTGATAATGTCAGGACAATCGTATTGCAGAGTAAAATGTAATGCTTGTGTTCAATGTGTACTTGGCAGTGTGTAAAGCAATTATAAATTATGTGATCTATTTTATGACATAGTCTTCAATGCTCATGAATAAATACAACTGGAAAAACTTCGTATATTAATGCCTTTGAAAGGAATATAAGTGCTCTTGTATTATGCACTCTACCTCACTTTCTGTAGTCTGTCATACCCTAACCTAACCCAACCTAACTAGGTTAAGTTAGGTTAGGTTATTTATTTGGTTTAGTTAGGATAGGTTAGGTTAGGGCATGATATATCTATATACATGTACCCATTCCCCCTTGTAAGGGGGGTGGCCTAGACAAGGAACATGTATTCTCCATGATCCACATATACCTCAGTTACTCCTCGTAGCTCCTTGGGGATAAGGAATTGCTACATTTCCCCCTTCCTTGGGTGACCCACAAGATAGGTGGACAAGGCTATTCTACAGTGCAACCCAACTGCCACAGCTGGTTTACACCCATTGCTTTGTCACATGGCACCTCTCCTCAGTCTCGTCCATCACAGTGTACTGAACTAGCAGGTTCGAGAAATTCCTTTGGCCCACGTCACCCATAAACACTCTTCCTCTACTCATTCCTATCCCTTGCATGCTCAATTCCCTGCTCCACTGACAATTCACATGCATCCAAAGCCCTTTCACACCATCCATCCATCTCATTCTAGGTTTTCTTCTCGACCTTACCCCAACTACTTCTGCATTTTACACTCTCTTTGCTATTTGTTCATCACTCATCCTTGCCAAGTGTCCAAGCCAACTCAGTGCTTTCTGATCAAACCCATCCAACCACTTTCTTTTAAGACCCGTTCTCTGCATCACCTCATTTCTTACTCTGTCTATTCCAGATACACCAATCATACTTCTCAAACACCTCATCTCCATTACATTCAACTGGTTCTCTTTACCCTGTCTGGCATTCCAAGTCTCTGTTCCATACAATGCTGTTGGCACAATTGCACCTTCATATATCCTTCTCTTTGCATTCATTCCCAAATACCTATTTCTCATCAGACTTTTCAACCCACCTAGACATTTATTAGATTCCTTCACTCTTTGACTTACCCCTACATCCACTTGTCTGTTCCTAGCTACATATGACCACAGATATTTAAAACTCTCAACTTCTTCAAGCAACTCCCCATTCACTCCTACATTCACTCTTCCAACATTAACACTCCTTGTGCATCTCATGACTTTACTTTTACCAATATTTTCCCACAACTTCCTTCTTTCACACACCCTAACAAACTCAGGCACCAAATGATTCAGTTAATTCTCAGTGTCAGCTAAAAGTGCTGTGTCATCCATGAATAGCAGTTGATTCACTTTCTGAAACTTTCCATACTCACCCAGTATTTCTAGGCCAATGTCTAATACGGCTTCTTTACTCCCCTTACCACTCCATCCTTATACACATTAAACAACCATTGCGACATTACACAACCTTGATGTAACCCTATGTTCACCTCAAACCAATCTCTCATACCATTTGAGACTCTCACACATGCTCTACTATTCCTGACTGCATTAAACAAACTTCCACTTATTCCATACAGTTGTAACACACTCTACAACGCCTCTCTATGAAGTCAGTCATACCCCTTTTCTAAGTCCATAATATCCCAAAAAAGTGTCCCTACCCTTCACTAAGAACTTCTCACACACCTGTCTTTTCACAAATACCTGGTCAACACAACCTCTTCCTCTCCTGAACTCACACTGTTCTTCCCCAGTCAATCTCTCAGTACCTTTCCTAATTCTCTTGAATAATACTCTTCCATATACCTTACCAACTACTCAGTAAACTAATTCCTCTAAAATTTCTACACTCATAGTTATTTTCTTTCCCTTTATAAGTGAAACTACATATGAACTCCTCCAATCAACTGACATCCTTCCTTTCCTGAAACATACATTCAACAACCTTTCCAACCACATTCTCAGCCTCTATCATCTTCCTCATTTAGAAGCTCCTTGAAATACTCAGCCCATCTCTCCCTCACCTTTATTTTGAGTACAAGCAATCGCCAATCTGCTCCCTCTTACCAGACTCACCTTTCTGCATTCTATTCACTTCCATTCTAAACATCTCTTTGTTCCTTTCAATATATCTCTCTCTTTGCACATTTCTATAATTTTCTCTCCACTCCCATTCCTACCAGGTACCCCATGCTTCCCAATTACACCATCCACTGGTTCATTCCCGACTCTAGCATTCAAATCTCCCATTAACACTACATTCACATTCGTTCCCAAGTCTTCCAAACACTCGTTCAATTTCATTCAAATTCCTCTCTTTCTTCCTCACTTCTTTCACTGCCAGGGCCATGTGTGCTCACAAACGCTCAAGCCGTGCATCCCAGTTTCATTTTAGCCACTGTCATTTGAGAAGATAGTTTTCCTTCCATTCCACCACACACATGATAGACTACAGAAAATAAAGTAGACTGAATACTACAAAAGCACTAAACTATATTTAAAAGTATATACTTTAATCAGAGCTAATGTATATGAGCTCCATCAACCCCTACCAGCAGGTAACATAACTCTGATGCTTCACCCATCTACTAGAGAGCACCATTTCATCAAAATATTATTGGCCGAATAAGAAGTTAGGGAGATGTTATTGATTACCTCTGGTTGGATGATAATTATAATATAAATGAGTGCCAACCCTGCTGCATCTGTCATTGAAATTTTGTTCACTGGCACCTCCATTAGTAGGATGGGACATCAGTGTCATGCTATCTGCTAGTAGTGAAGTGTCAGAGCTCAATTACATCACCTCTACTTTAATTTGAGCTCTTGTGCAATTACATTTAAAACCAGAGATATTGAAGAATTTCATGAAGAATTTGATTCGCTACAAATCTTAAACCTATGGCAGAAATAAGGAACTAAATTGCAGCTCACTTTTTTGTGCAAAATTCTCCAGGTGATAGATCCAGCTCGAGGACATTTCCCTCCACAGTCATGTTAACACTAGACCAAGCAACCAAATCCCCCTCTAATGTGCTGCTGCAGTTGGCTATACCCTGCACATCCTCGTCTGTGAGAGCATAGCTAAAAACACTGACAGCGATAAAAAAAAAAAAAAATAGAAAATTCTAATCTCGCTTTGTGCTCAGAGCTTTAATGTTCATCCATTATTCCTATTTACTGTTAAAAAATAAATAAACAACTAGAAACTTGTAGTATAGACTAAGGATGGGCAAAAATATACTTAGTAAGAGGCAATATTCTATAAATACACCGTTAATACAAAGCATTGTAATCTTGTTTCCATTTACATTTTCAGCAAAGCTTCATCATCATCAGTAATCTTTCGTAAGCTCAAAACTCATCTTTCATATTATTGTTATTCTTTCTAAATTTCCTTATTTCAAAACTATAACTCCATGTCAAACTACTGGATTAATCAACAACAGCCAAAACTAGTCACAGATACCTGTAACTACCAACTCTGATCCTGGCCATGATATTCATATTTTTCTTTTTCCAAGTAGAGTAGTATTAATTTGTCGTGCTATTAATAAAAATAACTTTTTCAGTTGTATTCATAGACATTTATATGTCTGGTTTCAAATGCATTTTTTTAATATTGCATTTACAAGTATTTACATTCTCTCTCTCTCTCTCTCTCTCTCTCTCTCTCTCTCTCTCTCTCTCTCTCTCTCTCTCTCTCTCTCTCTCTCTCTCTCTCTCTCTCTCTCTCTCTCTCTTTACCACGAGGTCAGAACTTAATACAGATCTCCATGTTCTTGCTTCATGATGACAACCTTTATGTTATTCTTGCTCGTTATCCTCACTTTGGTGGCCATTAATCATATTGTATTGTATATTTTATTGTATATTATATAGTATATTTTCTTTGTATGTTGCTGTATTTTTTTTTATTTATTCAGATAACTGTACATGGGGACATGTGCACATGGGCACTCCCAGTCATATTGCAGTTGATAAACATTACAATATATTTGGTTATGCATAAATAACATACTAATAGAATTTGCAATTAATTTTAAATATCATAGCAAGTAATTAATAATAAAATATAGTGTAATAATTGAAGAGTACTTGAAGAGTAATCATTGTGACAATATTTTCAATAGCCCTTGTTGAGTGCTATCATTTAAGTTGCATTTCACTTTCCAACGGTACTACTGCAGACAATTTGAAGCAGATATAGAATAACAATTTTCAGGTTAG
>JAXCGZ010000212.1:15000-17500 GCA_037179515.1 Halocaridina rubra
CCTGGTCGGTTCCATTTTTACATTCAATTATATTTATCATATTTGCCTTTGAAACAATGAATTGAATTAGTGTTAACTATCTCCTCACTTAGCCAATTCCAATTATCAACTATTCTTACACTAAATATGTACTTCCTTACGTCCTGCAGAAAAGTTTTCTTACGAAACTTCAAACTATGACCTCTAGTTTTAGAGTCATCCATATCAAAATGTCGATCCCTCTCCACTCTGTCAAAGCCAAGAAGGAACTTAAAAAGCGTCACCATGTTCCCCTCACTAATTTAGCTATGAGAGATGGTAAGTCTAATCCCCTCAGCCTCTCCTCATAACTGAGACTGCGTATTTCTGACGCCGGTTTCGTTGCATGTCTTTGAGCTTTCTCCAGCTCTTTTATATGCTTTTTCAGGTGTTGATTCCCAAAGAATGCTGCACATTCAAGCTTTGGCCTCACATAAGTTAGTTAAATTGCTCTGAACATTGCCTTGTTTATTTGTCTAAAGGTTACCCTTGCATTTGCTAAGAGAGCATATGCTGCCTTTACTATGCCATTTATATGATATGTCAGACAAATCCGATAATATGTTTACTCATGGATCATTAACATTCTATCTCTCTTAAACTTCTGAACCTGCTATTGAGTATCAGAGCTTGGTCTTTCTTGCACTTGCACCCATTCTCATTTCCTTACATTTTGAAATACTGAATTTCATTAGCCACTTCTCTGTCCACTTAATGCAGACTATGTAGGCCTTCCTACGGTTCTCTTGTAATGTTTTCGCCCTTAACTATTTTCACAGTATTTTCAATATCTGCAAGCATTTGCAGAAAATGAATCTACAGACTCCGGTAGGCATTTACATATACAAGGAACAAAAGTGGTCCCAAAACTAACCCCTGTGGAACCCCACTACTAACTCTTCTCCAGTCTGACACCGAGTGTCTAACTCTAACCCTCTGTTCCCTTCTTTCTAAGTAAGTTATTATCCATTCCAATATATTTCCACGTATTCTTGCCATTACTTGCAACTTCTTAATAAGTCTTCGTATTAAATGGTTCTGAAAATCTAAGTATATGCAATCTGACCAGCCCTTTGTTTCTTGTAAGATCTGGCTTACCTCATTATAAAATTCTAATAAGTTTGTTATAATAGATCTGCCTTTCAGAATCCATGTTGTCTCACTGAAAAAAATTTGAAGTATTCCAAGCGAAGAGAGATGCGTTTTCTTAGTAGTTTCTCCATAGATTTGCAAACTATGCATGCGTGAGTGCATGCTCATGTGCATAATTACCTATTTGTAATTACCTAATTGTACTTACGGGAAAAAGCTTAACCAAGTCTAATTTTCAACTACTCTTACACTAAAAAAGTACTTCCTTACATCCTGCAAAGAAGTTTTCGTACGAAGTTTCAAACTATGACTTCTAGCACTAGAGCAAGTCATATCAAAATATCGATCCCTATCCACTCTATCATAACCATGAAGGAATTTAAAAACCGTCTCCATATCCCCCCTCATTCATCTAGCTTGGAGTGATGGTAAGTTTAATTCCCTCAGCCTCTCCTGATAATTGAGAATGCGTATTTTTGGCACCAATTTCGTGGCATGTCTTTGAACTTTTTCCAGCTTAACCACGTGGTTTTTCAAGTGTGGATTCCAAAATGGGGCTGCACATTAAAGCTTTGGCCTCACATAGGTTACATAAATATTTCTGAACACTTCCTTGTCCTTATGCCTGAAGGCTACCGTTACATTTGTTAAGAAAGCATATGCTGCCCTTACTAAGGCATTTATATGCATTTCTGGAGACAAATCTGCAAGTATATTTACTCCTAAATCTCTCTCATTCTCTGTCTCTTTAAGTGCTGCTCCTGCTTTTGAGAATTCATGCTTGGGTGTGTGCGCATGTGTTTAATTACTTACTTGTAATTGCCTATTTGTACTTACGGAAGAGAGCCACAAGCTCGTAACTTCCCGTCTCCTGGGCAGTTCCATTTTATACTTAGTGATACTTACCATACTTGTCCTTAAAACTATGGACTGAGTTAGCATTAACTAGCTCCTCACTTAGCAAATTCCTGCTATATGTTGTTTGCCCTTTTATGTGTCACTACTCATCCTAATTCGAGTGGAGGCGGACACAGACAGCTTGGAACTAGAGAATAAGACTGGATGCTCTTCCTAACACCCCTGCGGCGGGATACAATATAATATGCATAAGAAACATCAAGAGAGGTCCAGGCAATACTCACTGAATCCAAAGTTGAATTCATTGTTGTCTTTATCCGATGTAGCGTAAGAAAAGACATAAGTCTTCATTCGGAAGTGATGGACTTTGAGGCGAATACAAACACCCATGTTGGACAAAGGTTTGGTCATCTGCATGCCCAGTTCACTCATGGGTAAAATGGCCAAGGTTGAAGTGGTTAAAATGTTGTCAGGTTGAAAAAACAGGACTCTCCAGCAGGTACCTTAAAGGTCGGCAACAGATTAACATTAT
>JAXCGZ010000212.1:20000-47500 GCA_037179515.1 Halocaridina rubra
AATAATAATAATAATAATAATAATAATAATAATAATGATAATAATAATAATAATAATAATAATAATAATAATAATAATAATAATAATAATAATAATAATAATAATAATAATGATAAATTATGTACTATACTAAAATACACCGTAATGTTTTTTAAACTTAAGATTAAAACCGATCAATTATCCTAATAGTGACACAAAATGCCAAAATAAATAAATAAATAAATAAATAAATAAATCATACTTCATCCTATTATTTGGAAAATAAACAAAACATGCACATGTCTCCAGAGATAAGAAAACTAAGCTGAAATGCCAGACTTCCTGGAAAGAACCCACGTGCTCTATTGACTGAGCTACTCAATGGAAAAACGACCTTATGCGTCGATGCTTGAAAGAAAAAAGAAATTGAACGTTTCAATAATTGACTCAGAGCTATTAAATGCTTGTAAAAGACGTCGTATAGTCAACATAATTACGCAAACGGTCAATGATGTTGTTGATATGTTTAATGGCTGGTAAAATATAACTGTTGATACTTTTATTTGTTCATAATGGAATATTAGACAAGCAAATACACACTGTGGAGTGCATATGGTGGTGTTCTTGTTTTATTGCAACCTGCTTAATCTCTCTCTCTCTCTCTCTCTCTCTCTCTCTCTCTCTCTCTCTCTCTCTCTCTCTCTCTCTCTCTCTCTCTCTCTCTCTCTCTCTCTCTCTCTCTCTCTCTCTCTCTCCTGGTCGGTTCCATTTTTGTGCTCAGTGATACTTATCATATTTGTCCTTAAAACTGCTGAGTTAGCATTAACTAACAATTCAATTCAATTCAAAAAATTTATTGACATAATAGGCAGTTACATCAAATGGAGCTTGTTAGCAAGCTAACTACCACCTCGCTAAGGGAATCTCAATTTTTCAACTACTCTTACACTAAAAATGTACTTCCTTTCATCCTGAAAAGAAGTTTTCTTACGAAGCTTCAAACTATGACCTCTAGTTCTAGTGCCAGCCATATCAAAATATTGATCCCTATCCATTCTGCCAAAAGTCTGAAGCTTCGTAAGAAAACTCATTTGCAAAATGTAAGGAAGTACTTTTTACAGGTTAAGAGTATTTGATAATTGGAATTCGCTAAGCAAGGAGGTAGTTAAGGCTAACTCGATCCATAGTTTTATGGACAAGTATGATAAATCTCATCTAAGTACAAAATGGAACAGACCAGGAGATGGGAAGTTACAAGCTTGGGGCTCTTTCCCGTAAGCACAATTAGGTTAGTACAATTAGGTAATTACCCACACACACACACACACACACACACACACACACACAAAAAGGTAATGAGAATGGGTACAAGTGCAAGAAGGCCCAAGCTTGACTACTCGGTGGCTGGAGTACAACTTCAAGAGACAGAAAATGAGAGAGATCTAGGAGTAAACATAGTGGCAGATTTGTCTCCAGAAATACATATAAATGGCGTAGTAAGGGCAGCATATGCATTCTTATCAAATGTAAGGGTAGCCTTCAGGCACATGGACAAGGAAATGTTCAGAAATATTTATGTAACCTATGTGAGGCCAAAACTCGAATATGCAGCCCCCTTTTGGAATCCGGACTTGAAAAAGCACATAGCTAAGCTTGAAAAAGTTCAAAGACATGCCACGAAACTGGTGCCAGAAATACGCAATCTCGGTTATGATGAGAGGCTGAGGGAATTAGACTTGCCATCACTCGAAGCTAGAAGAGTAAGGGGGGATATGGTGACAGTCTTTAAATTCCTTCATGGTTATGATAGAGTGGATAGGGATCGATACTTCGATATGGCTGGCTCTAGAACTAGAGGTCATAGTTTGAAGCTTCGTAAGAAAACTTGTTTGCAGGATGTAAGGAAATACTTTTTCAGTGTAAGAGTAGTTGATAATTGGAATTCGCTAAGCGAGGAGGTAGTTAATGCTATCTCAATCCATAGTTTTAAGGACAGGTATGATAAGTATCACTAAGTCTAAAAATGGAACCGATCAGGAGACGGGAAGATACGAGCTTTGGGCTCTTTCCCGTAAACACAATTAGGTAATCACAATTAGGTAATCACACACACACAAGAAGAAGAGAAGAAAAATTTTCGTTACAGAATACTTCCAGACAAAGGGGAGATAAAGAAGATAATGACAGAAGATCAGGGGATGGGGCCTCATTAAGATTGTTATACACAAATGCTGATGGATTAGCTGGTAAGGCAGTAGAATTAAAAGATAGGATTCACAACAGTAAGGCAGATATAGTAGCAATTACAGAGACTAAGTTGAGTGAGGACATAAACAGTGTCACAGTTTTTCCTAAGGGCTTCAGAATAATAAGGGTCGAAAGATCTGAGAGGACTGGTGGAGGGATAGCACTGCTCATAAGTGAGAGGATTCAAGTTGAAGAAATAAACTTGGCTATAGAAAGTGAGTTCAGGGAATTTCTTGTTGCTCGCATAAATACTGGGTTAGAGAGCATTATAATAACTGTTGTATACAACCCACCAAGGAACCAAAATAGGCTTGAAATTTATGAGGAAAGTCATATAGGTACGATTGAAGTCATAAACTCAGTTGTTAACATGGCGCGGGAGAAAAAATGTAGGATTTTGATTATGGGAGACTTTAATCATAAAGAGATAGATTGGATAAATCTTGACCCACACAGTGGTGAGGACTCATTTGGGGCAAGATTCCTAGATTGCGTACAAGGGAATTTCCTACACCAACATGTAATGGAACCAACAAGAGCCAGGGGTGGGGATGAGCCATCACTACTTGATCTGGTGTTCACAGATAATGTGTTGGATATTGAAAATATTGAGTATGAACCACCAATTGGAAAGAGTGACCACTGTGTGTTGTTGATGGAGTATATCATTGAAGACATTCTTCCTGAGAGTAGAGGCACTGAGGACATGAGGAGGAACTATCCGAAAGGAGATTACATCAAAATGAATGAGCTTTTTGCAGTTATTGACTGGAGAACCTTATTTTACAACAAATCTGTACAAGAAATGTATGACATCTTTTGTGAGAAATATGGGAAGATAGTAGATTGCTGCATACCTGTCACCAAAGTAGGTGTAATTCATGCCAGAGAGAAATGGTTCGATAATGGGTGTAAAAGAGCTAAGGAGTGGAGAGACAAATGCTGGAAAAGGTATAGGAGGAGAAAAAACATAAATGCCTGGCAAACCTACAAAAGAGCAAGAAATGACTACCTAAGTAAAAGGAGAGAGGCAGAGAGAGACTATGAGAGGGACATCACCAGGAAGGCTAAAGAAAATCCCAAGCTTTTCCAAGGCTTTATCAGAGGAAAACTGAAGGTAAAAGAACAGGTTTTAAGGCTAAAGAGAGCGGATGGAAGCATCACTGAGACGGACGAAGAGATCTGCAAAGAACTGAACAAGGAGTTTCAGTCAGTATTTACAGTAGAAAATACCCCACCCCCTCAGATTGCAGTGATAGAAGCTCAAGGGCCGGTATTAGAGAACATCAACCTTACAGCCACAGAGGTATGCAAAGCGCTGATGGATTTAGATGTTCATAAAGCTACAGGTCCTGATGACATATCCCCCCATGTGCTTAAAAAATGCACAAACACAATATCAGTGGCACTAAGTATCATATTTAAGGAGTCACTGGAGTCGGGGGAGATTCCAAGATGCTGGAAACAAGCAAATGTGATACCTATCTTCAAAAAGGGAAGGAGGGATACGGCTCTGAACTATAGACCAGTTTCCTTGACCAGCATAGTTTGCAAACTTATGGAGAAACTACTAAGGAAACATATCTCTCTTCACTTGGAATCCTTCAACATTTTGTCAGTGAGGCAACATGGCTTCAGAGAAGGAAGATCAACAGTAACAAACTTATTAGAATTTTATGATGAGGTAAGCCAAATCTTACAGGAAAGAGAGGGCTGGGCAGATTGCATATTCCTAGACTTCCAGAAAGCGTTTGACACTGTTCCACATGGGAGACTTATTAGGAAGCTGCAATCAATGGCTAGAATAGGTGGAAATGTCTTGGAATGGATAAAAACTTATTTAGAAGGAAGGGAACAGAGGGTTAGAGTAAGACACTCAGTGTCTGAATGGAGAAGAGTTAGTAGTGGAGTTCCACAGGGTTCAGTTTTAGGGCCACTTTTGTTCCTTGTATATGTAAATGACCTACCAGAGTCTGTAAATTCATTCATGAATATGTTTGCAGATGATGCAAATATTGTGAAGAAAGTAAAAAACGAGAACAATGGTAGAGAACTTCAGGAGGATCTGAATAATCTGCATGAGTGGTCAGAAAAGTGGCTAATGAAATTCAATACCTCAAAATGTAAGGTAATGAGAATGGGTACAAGTGCAAGAAGGCCCAAGCTTGACTACTTGGTGGCTGGAGTACAACTTCAAGAGACAGAAAATGAGAGAGATCTAGGAGTAAACATAGTGGCAGATTTGTCTCCAGAAATACATATAAATGGCGTAGTAAGGGCAGCATATGCATTCTTATCAAATGTAAGGGTAGCCTTCAGGCACATGGACAAGGAAATGTTCAGAAATATTTATGTAACCTATGTGAGGCCAAAACTCGAATATGCAGCCCCCTTTTGGAATCCGCACTTGAAAAAGCACATAGCTAAGCTTGAAAAAGTTCAAAGACATGCCACGAAACTGGTGCCAGAAATACGCAATCTCGGTTATGATGAGAGGCTGAGGGAATTAGACTTGCCATCACTCGAAGCTAGAAGAGTAAGGGGGGATATGGTGACAGTCTTTAAATTCCTTCATGGTTATGATAGAGTGGATAGGGATCGATATTTC
The DNA here is from genome assembly GCA_037179515.1 of Halocaridina rubra. Classification (NCBI taxonomy): domain Eukaryota; kingdom Metazoa; phylum Arthropoda; class Malacostraca; order Decapoda; family Atyidae; genus Halocaridina; species Halocaridina rubra. The sequence goes on from JAXCGZ010000212.1 coordinate 24,835, forward strand.
GATATGGCTGGCTCTAGAACTAGAGGTCATAGTTTGAAGCTTCGTAAGAAAACTTGTTTGCAGGATGTAAGGAAATACTTTTTCAGTGTAAGAGTAGTTGATAATTGGAATTCGCTAAGCGAGGAGGTAGTTAATGCTATCTCAATCCATAGTTTTAAGGACAGGTATGATAAGTATCACTAAGTCTAAAAATGGAACCGATCAGGAGACGGGAAGATACGAGCTTTGGGCTCTTTCCCGTAAACACAATTAGGTAATCACAATTAGGTAATCACGGGTATGCAAAGCACTAATGGAATTAGTTGTCCATAAAACTACAGGTCCCGATGATATACCCCATCATGTACTCAAAAAATTTGCAAATTCAATATCACTGACACTAAGTATCATATTCAAAAAGTGGCTGGAGTCAGGGGAGATTCCAAGATGCTGGAAACAAGCAAACGTGATACCTATCTTCAAAACGGGAAGGAGGGATACGGCTTTAATGTATAGACCTGTTTCCTTGACAAGCATAGTTTGCAAAGAGAAACTACCAAGGAAACATATCTCTCTTTACTTAGAATCCTTCAACTTTTTGTCAGTGAGACAACATGGCTTCAGAGAAGATAGATCAACAGTAGCCAACTTATAAGAATCTTATGATGAGGTAAGCCGAATCTTACAGGAGAGAGAGGGCTGGGTAGATTGCATATTCCTAGAGTTCCAGAAAGCAATTGACACTGTTCCACACGGGAGACATATTAATAAGCTGCAAGCAATGGCTAGAATACGTGGAAATGTCTTGAAATGGATAAAAACATACTTAGAAGGAAGGGAACAGAAGGCTAGAGTAAGACAATCAGTGTCTGAATGGAGAAGAGTTAGTAATGAAGCTCCCAAGGGTTCAATATTAGGGCCATCTTTGTTCCTTGTATATATAAATGACCTACCCGAGTCTGTAAATTCATTCATGAATATGTTTGCAGATGATGCAATGATTGTGAAGAAAGTAAGAAACGAAAACAATGGTAGAGAACTTCAGGAAGATCTAAATAGTCTGCATAGTGGTCAGAAAAGTGGCTAACGAAATTCAATACTTCAAAATATAAGGTAATGAGAATGGGTACAAGTGCAAGAAGGCCAAAACTTGACTACTCGGTGGCTGGAGTAGAACTTCAAGACAGAGAATGAGAGAAATCTAGGAGTAAACATAATGGGCGATTTGTCTCCAGAAATGTATATAAATGGCATAGTAAGGGCAGCATATGCATTCTTAGCAAATGTAAGGGTAGCCCTCAGGCACATGGACAAGGAAATGTTCAGAAATATTTATGTAACCTATGTGAGGCCAAAACTTAAATATGCAGCCCCCTTTTGGAATCCGCACTTGAAAAAGCACGTAGTTAAGCTTGAAAAGGTTCAAAGACATGCCACGAAACTGATGCCAGAAATACGCAAGCTCAGTTATGATGAGAGGCTGAGGGAATTAGATTACCATCGCTCGAAGCTAGAAGATTGAGGGGGATATGGTGACAGTCTTTAAATTCCTTCATGGTTATGATAGAGTGGATAGGGATCGATATTTTGATATGGCTGGCTCTAGAACTAGAGGTCATAGTTTGAAGCTTCGTAAGAAAACTTCTTTGCAGGATGTAAGGAAATACTTTTTCAGTGTAAGAGTAGTTGATAATTGGAATTCGCTAAGCGAGGAGGTAGTTAATGTTATCTCAATCCATAGTTTTAAGGACAGGTATGATAAGTATCACTAAGTACAGAATGGAACCGACGAAGAGACGGGAAGATAAGAGCTTTGGGCTCTTTCCCGTAAACACAATTAGGTAATCACAATTAGGTAATCACACACACACACACACACACACACACACACACACACACACACATCTTTTGTGAGAAATATGGGAAGATAGTAGATTGCTGCATACCTGTCACCAAAGTAGGTGTAATTCATGCCAGAGAGAAATGGTTCGATAATGGGTGTAAAAGAGCTAAGGAGTGGAGAGACAAATGCTGGAAAAGGTATAGGAGGAGAAAAAACATAAATGCCTGGCAAACCTACAAAAGAGCAAGAAATGACTACCTAAGTAAAAGGAGAGAGGCAGAGAGAGATTATGAGAGGGACATCACCAGGAAGGCTAAAGAAAATCCCAAGCTTTTCCACAGCTTTATCAGAGGAAAACTGAAGGTAAAAGAACAGGTTTTAAGGCTAAAGAGAGCGAATGGAAGCATCACTGAGACGGACGAAGAGATCTGCAAAGAATTGAACAAGGAGTTTCAGTCAGTATTTACAGTAGAAAATACCCCACCCCCTCAGATTGCAGTGATAGAAGCTCAAGGGCCGGTATTAGAGAACATCAACCTTACAGCCACAGAGGTATGCAAAGCGCTGATGGATTTAGATGTTCATAAAGCTACAGGTCCTGATGACATATCCCCCCATGTGCTTAAAAAATGCACAAACACAATATCAGTGGCACTAAGTATCATATTTAAGGAGTCACTGGAGTCGGGGGAGATTCCAAGATGCTGGAAACAAGCAAATGTGATACCTATCTTCAAAAAGGGAAGGAGGGATACGGCTCTGAACTATAGACCAGTTTCCTTGACCAGCATAGTTTGCAAACTTATGGAGAAACTACTAAGGAAACATACCTCTCTTCACTTGGAATCCTTCAACATTTTGTCAGTGAGGCAACATGGCTTCAGAGAAGGAAGATCAACAGTAACAAACTTATTAGAATTTTATGATGAGGTAAGCCAAATCTTACAGGAAAGAGAGGGCTGGGCAGATTGCATATTCCTAGACTTCCAGAAAGCGTTTGACACTGTTCCACATGGGAGACTTATTAGGAAGCTGCAATCAATGGCTAGAATAGGTGGAAATGTCTTGGAATGGATAAAAACTTACTTAGAAGGAAGGGAACAGAGGGTTAGAGTAAGACACTCAGTGTCTGAATGGAGAAGAGTTAGTAGTGGAGTTCCACAGGGTTCAGTTTTAGGGCCACTTTTGTTCCTTGTATATGTAAATGACCTACCAGAGTCTGTAAATTCATTCATGAATATGTTTGCAGATGATGCAAATATTGTGAAGAAAGTAAAAAACGAGAACAATGGTAGAGAACTTCAGGAGGATCTGAATAATCTGCATGAGTGGTCAGAAAAGTGGCTAATGAAATTCAATACCTCAAAATGTAAGGTAATGAGAATGGGTACAAGTGCAAGAAGGCCCAAGCTTGACTACTCGGTGGCTGGAGTACAACTTCAAGAGACAGAAAATGAGAGAGATCTAGGAGTAAACATAGTGGCAGATTTGTCTCCAGAAATACATATAAATGGCGTAGTAAGGGCAGCATATGCATTCTTATCAAATGTAAGGGTAGCCTTCAGGCACATGGACAAGGAAATGTTCAGAAATATTTATGTAACCTATGTGAGGCCAAAACTCGAATATGCAGCCCCCTTTTGGAATCCGCACTTGAAAAAGCACATAGCTAAGCTTGAAAAAGTTCAAAGACATGCCACGAAACTGGTGCCAGAAATACGCAATCTCGGTTATGATGAGAGGCTGAGGGAATTAGACTTGCCATCACTCGAAGCTAGAAGAGTAAGGGGGGATATGGTGACAGTCTTTAAATTCCTTCATGGTTATGATAGAGTGGATAGGGATCGATATTTCGATATGGCTGGCTCTAGAACTAGAGGTCATAGTTTGAAGCTTCGTAAGAAAACTTGTTTGCAGGATGTAAGGAAATACTTTTTCAGTGTAAGAGTAGTTGATAATTGGAATTCGCTAAGCGAGGAGGTAGTTAATGCTATCTCAATCCATAGTTTTAAGGACAGGTATGATAAGTATCACTAAGTCTAAAAATGGAACCGATCAGGAGACGGGAAGATACGAGCTTTGGGCTCTTTCCCGTAAACACAATTAGGTAATCACAATTAGGTAATCACGGGTATGCAAAGCACTAATGGAATTAGTTGTCCAAAAAACTACAGGTCCCGATGATATACCCCATCATGTACTTAAAAAATTTGCAAATTCAATATCACTGACACTAAGTGTCATATTCAAAAAGTCGCTGGAGTCAGGGGAGATTCCAAGATGCTGGAAACAAGCAAACGTGATACCTATCTTCAAAACGGGAAGGAGGGATACGGCTTTAATGTATAGACCTGTTTCCTTGACAAGCATAGTTTGCAAAGAGAAACTACCAAGGAAACATATCTCTCTTTACTTAGAATCCTTCAACTTTTTGTCAGTGAGACAACATGGCTTCAGAGAAGATAGATCAACAGTAGCCAACTTACAAGAATCTTATGATGAGGTAAGCCGAATCTTACAGGAGAGAGAGGGCTGGGTAGATTGCATATTCCTAGAGTTCCAGAAAGCAATTGACACTGTTCCACACGGGAGACATATTAATAAGCTGCAAGCAATGGCTAGAATACGTGGAAATGTCTTGAAATGGATAAAAACATACTTAGAAGGAAGGGAACAGAAGGCTAGAGTAAGACAATCAGTGTCTGAATGGAGAAGAGTTAGTAATGAAGCTCCCAAGGGTTCAATATTAGGGCCATCTTTGTTCCTTGTATATATAAATGACCTACCCGAGTCTGTAAATTCATTCATGAATATGTTTGCAGATGATGCAATGATTGTGAAGAAAGTAAGAAACGAAAACAATGGTAGAGAACTTCAGGAAGATCTAAATAGTCTGCATAGTGGTCAGAAAAGTGGCTAACGAAATTCAATACTTCAAAATATAAGGTAATGAGAATGGGTACAAGTGCAAGAAGGCCCAAACTTGACTACTCGGTGGCTGGAGTAGAACTTCAAGACAGAGAATGAGAGAAATCTAGGAGTAAACATAATGGGCGATTTGTCTCCAGAAATGCATATAAATGGCATAGTAAGGGCAGCATATGCATTCTTAGCAAATGTAAGGGTAGCCCTCAGGCACATGGACAAGGAAATGTTCAGAAATATTTATGTAACCTATGTGAGGCCAAAACTTAAATATGCAGCCCCCTTTTGGAATCCGCACTTGAAAAAGCACGTAGTTAAGCTTGAAAAAGTTCAAAGACATGCCACGAAACTGATGCCAGAAATACGCAAGCTCAGTTATGATGAGAGGCTGAGGGAATTAGATTACCATCGCTCGAAGCTAGAAGATTGAGGGGGATATGGTGACAGTCTTTAAATTCCTTCATGGTTATGATAGAGTGGATAGGGATCGATATTTTGATATGGCTGGCTCTAGAACTAGAGGTCATAGTTTGAAGCTTCGTAAGAAAACTTCTTTGCAGGATGTAAGGAAATACTTTTTCAGTGTAAGAGTAGTTGATAATTGGAATTCGCTAAGCGAGGAGGTAGTTAATGTTATCTCAATCCATAGTTTTAAGGACAGGTATGATAAGTATCACTAAGTACAGAATGGAACCGACGAAGAGACGGGAAGATAAGAGCTTTGGGCTCTTTCCCGTAAACACAATTAGGTAATCACAATTAGGTAATCACACACACACACACACACACACACACACACACACACACACATCTTTTGTGAGAAATATGGGAAGATAGTAGATTGCTGCATACCTGTCACCAAAGTAGGTGTAATTCATGCCAGAGAGAAATGGTTCGATAATGGGTGTAAAAGAGCTAAGGAGTGGAGAGACAAATGCTGGAAAAGGTATAGGAGGAGAAAAAACATAAATGCCTGGCAAACCTACAAAAGAGCAAGAAATGACTACCTAAGTAAAAGGAGAGAGGCAGAGAGAGACTATGAGAGGGACATCACCAGGAAGGCTAAAGAAAATCCCAAGCTTTTCCACAGCTTTATCAGAGGAAAACTGAAGGTAAAAGAACAGGTTTTAAGGCTAAAGAGAGCGGATGGAAGCATCACTGAGACGGATGAAGAGATCTGCAAAGAATTGAACAAGGAGTTTCAGTCAGTATTTACAGTAGAAAATACCCCACCCCCTCAGATTGCAGTGATAGAAGCTCAAGGGCCGGTATTAGAGAACATCAACCTTACAGCCACAGAGGTATGCAAAGCGCTGATGGATTTAGATGTTCATAAAGCTACAGGTCCCGATGACATATCCCCTCATGTGCTTAAAAAATGCGCAAACACAATATCAGTGGCACTAAGTATCATATTTAAGGAGTCACTGGAGTCGGGGGAGATTCCAAGATGCTGGAAACAAGTAAATGTGATACCTATCTTCAAAAAGGGAAGGAGGGATACGGCTCTGAACTATAGACCAGTTTCCTTGACCAGCATAGTTTGCAAAGTTATGGAGAAACTACTAAGGAAACATATCTCTCTTCACTTGGAATCCTTCAACTTTTTTCAGTGAGGCAACATGGCTTCAGAGAAGGTAGATCAACAGTAACAAACTTATTAGAATTTCATGATGAGGTAAGCCAAATCTTACAGGAAAGAGAGGGCTGGGCAGATTGCATATTCCTAGACTTCCAGAAAGCGCATGACACTGTTCCACATGGGATACTTATTAGGAAGCTGCAATCAATGGCTAGAATAGGTGGAAATGTTTTGGAATGGATAGAAACTTACTTAGAAGGAAGGGAACAGAGGGTTAGAGTAAGACACTCAGTGTCTGAATGGAGAAGAGTTAGTAGTGGAGTTCCACAGGGTTCAGTTTTAGGGCCACTTTTGTTCCTTGTATATGTAAATGACCTTCCAGAGTCTGTAAATTCATTCATGAATATGTTTGCAGATGATGCAAAGATTGTGAAGAAAGTAAAAAACGAGAACAATGGTAGAGAACTTCAGGAGGATCTAAATAATCTGCATGAGTGGTCAGAAAAGTGGCTAATGAAATTCAATACTTCAAAATGTAAGGTAATGAGAATGGGTACAAGTGCAAGAAGGCCCAAGCTTGACTACTCGGTGGCTGGAGTACAACTTCAAGAGACAGAAAATGAGAGAGATCTAGGAGTAAACATAGTGGCAGATTTGTCTCCAGAAATACATATAAATGGCATAGTAAGGGCAGCATATGCATTCTTATCAAATGTAAGGGTAGCCTTCAGGCACATGGACAAGGAAATGTTCAGAAATATTTATGTAACCTATGTGAGGCCAAAACTCGAATATGCAGCCCCCTTTTGGAATCCGCACTTGAAAAAGCACATAGCTAAGCTTGAAAAAGTTCAAAGACATGCCACGAAACTGGTGCCAGAAATACGCAATCTCAGTTATGATGAGAGGCTGAGGGAATTAGACTTACCATCACTCGAAGCTAGAAGAGTGAGGGGGGATATGGTGACTGTCTTTAAATTCCTTCATGGTTATGATAGAGTGGATAGGGATCGATATTTTGATATGGCTGGCTCTAGAACTAGAGGTCATAGTTTGAAGCTTGGTAAGAAAACTTCTTCGCAGGATGTAAGGAAATACTTTTTCAGTGTAAGAGTAGTTGATAATTGGAATTCGCTAAGCGAGGAGGTAGTTAATGCTATCTCAATCCATAGTTTTAAGGACAGGTATGATAAGTATCACTAAGTATAAAATGGAACCGATGAGGAGACGGGAAGATACGAGCTTTGGGCTCTTTCCCGTAAACACAATTAGGTAATCACAATTAGGTAATCACACACACACACACATATATATATATATATATATATATATATATATATATATATATATATATATATATATATATATATATATATATATATATATATATATATATATATATATATATATTATCTAGTCTCTACTCTTTGAATATATATTCCATAATAATGAATGAAAACTAACAATGTAAAGTTATCTATTTCATCAGTAAGTAACCCTGTGCAGCTTCAGTTATGCTTCGCCATTGTTCATTGTAATTCAGAATCTGTAATGGGCAATCCATTGCCACTGCCTTTCTAACCCAATTCTGCATAAAAGAAAAAAGAAGAAGAAAGAACTCGCATGCAGGATGTAAGATAATGCACGTTTAATTAAAAAAAAAAATCTTTATATACAAAAACTCTCTAAGGTTAAATGTTGAAAATATTCATATTTTCTCATGACGGAAATGACAAATTTCAATAAATTCGAAAACTGACCGGATGACGGGGAGTCACGATCACAGACCTCTCTCCAGTATTTACAAATAGGTAATAACATACGTCTTAATATAATAATTAATATAGTCTTTTTTTTTTTCTCTCGTTGGTTCTCAGCCCTCGCATGTCCAATTTGTGTATATAGAAGTACATCCATAACGTCAAATTAATAGCGTAATTACTTCATTATACTATACATGGAATACTACACGACTGAACACATACATTCGAGGACCGCAAGAGCTCAGTGGTTTAGTGCGTAAGTCAGGAAGTAACTAACGCAGGTTCAATCGCACACTTTCTATTCCATTTTTTTTACCTCAAGGTCAATTTAGCAAGTAACTGTATATTGCCAGTCTATGCGTTAGTTAAAACTCTAATAATATATGTAATGACATCATGTGGCAACATTTCTCTGGAAATTACAGGAAAGTAAAAAAAAGAAAAATGTGTAAACTGGAGAAGACGCACTTCAGTGCAGTCAACTCAAAAGGGCACTCCACATGATTGGCCAACTGGAGATAGCCTAACCTAACCTAACCTAACCTAACCTAACCTAACCTAATCTAACTTAACCTATCTTAATCTAACTTAAGGTGCTCTATCTTGCTGTTGTTGTTCCGGTTTTACGTCACGGTTTCCCTTTTCTACTAAGGGCTAGGACGGTTGCCTTCTTGCGAAGGACTTGTTTTGGCAGATTTAATCCTTACCCTGAGTGCATGCCCTTGCTAACCTCAGACCGTGACGGGGCGCGAACCCTCGACCTGACGCCTCAGAGTCGCGAACGCTACCGCTTGAGCCACGGCGACTACTAAGGTGCTCTATCTCCAGTTGCTTAATTAAAAGATGCAGTATCTCCAGTTGGCCAAGTGTGAGAAGTGTCTTCTCCGGTTGACGGTGCTGAGGTGCGTGTTCTCCAGTTAAAAAAAAAAAAAAAAAAAAAAAAAAAAAAAAAAAAAAAAAAAAAAAAAGCGTTTCCAACTACATGCAAAAGTTAAAATACTGAATGATGTTTTACGCATAACCTGTGTCGACATTTATTCTTTGCTGAATGAAAACATGTATTATGTTATACGGCATTCGTTCTCCTTATCAAGAAGTGCAATTTGTTCCTGTTTTACGTCACGGACTCCCTTTTCTACCAAGGGCTAGGACTGTTGCCTTCTTGCGAAAGACTTATTTTGACAGATGTGATCGTTACCCTGTGTACATGCCCTTGCTAACCTCTGACCGTGACGGGGCGAGAACCCTCGACCTGACGCCTCAGAGTCGCGGACGCTACCGCTTGAGCCACAGTGAATTTCCTCTCAAACCAAAACAAATTGCCGGAAGACGATTTGTCGTCTAAATCCAGTTTGAAGCGAAATTCTAGAATTTTATTCAGAATTATAGCATATTACCAATACGAGGACCTGAAAAATTAGCAACACTTAGCAGACCTGTATTTACGACCTTGAACTGCACAAAAGTACAACTGAGCAAAATATAAAATCTTTCATTTTCAAAAGAACAACACTTGATACTTACCGGAAAGTAAGAAATCTTCGCCTCTCTTCTTCAGTGTTGCACCAACGAATGCTAGGCAGATAATAAACCATTGACCTCATAAAACACACTATTAATGTAAAGCTACGCAATGCTCTTATAATCTCATTTTGTAATAATAGCAGGGAAAAATCGTCTTTGTTATCGCTAGTGTAATTATTCATAGTGGCACGGGACTATCTAATAAATATATAGAGGTTTATTAAGGACGACGTTGGGAGGGACTGACCCGCCGCCTTAAGCAAGTCAACAGGTTTCGTGTTAATGCACAATAACATACATCAATATGATCATTAGGTCGTTTTTGTCATTTATCGTTATTGCGGATATTCCTTATTGCGTTCCTAATATTTATCACACATATATATATATATATATATATATATATATATATATATATATATATATATATATATATATATATATATATATATATATATATATATATATATATATATATATATATATATATATATATATATATATATATATATATATATATATATATATATATATATATATAATCAAATAAATACATTAATATATGTGAAAACATAAATCATACTTTACCCGTTATCGGGACTCGAACCATAGACACATAATAACTGCGCAAAGGGGCAGTTTGCTTGCTAATTTAGACCATTAGTGGTGTAGTTGATAGCATCTTAGTGCGGTAATTATGGATCTTAGGTTCGAGTCACTGTCAGGGATAAAATATTGTTGTTTATCAGCAAATTCTTTTTCTTCCTAATATTTATTCTTCCTTTTATTTTTCATTTTTCTATTCATAAATTTTTGTTGTTGTTGTTCGAATCTCCCATTTTACCCCCCCCCCTTTCCCGGCGGTCATCTAGGGGTTAAAACTCAGCACCATCAACTCTCCCTTCTTCACCACTATCCTATCCAAACTTTCTTCTTCCCTTCAAAATATAAGGCTTCCAGCTAACACACAGTAAAGGAGACTATTAATCCTGTTAAGAACAACTTGAAGTTTTTCTTATATTTTTGCAGATTTGACATAACCACAGCTCCCAGTCAAGTCACCTATGCGCTCATTATGGCCCGTCCACCCCCGGGTGGACATCTACAATGAACTAACGAATCAGTCAATTTTTTTTTTTTTTAATAAAAACATTCAGATAAGATGGTTTTGTCAATCTTTTTTTTTTCCCTATTCATTACATTTGTGTCTCTTATGGAATATAAAAATAAGTAAAGTATGCTTCTCCCTCACCACCAGAAATTGAGATTTTTATTAGAATAGTTAATCAGAAGCTCCCAGATGAATTTTTGTGCTACATCGATGCAACAATGCAATGACGTCTTTTCATCTGGTCTTACAAGTCTGATATACTGTATATAACATTTATCTCTTCTTCATTGTGATATGTCGATGTCTGAAAAAAAAAATGCATTTTGTTTTTCTTATATTGTTAAGCATTGCTCATGGGAGATATGCAAGAAGTCATCCAATCAGTAAGAATTAGACTTACCACCACATGAAGTCAAAGGAAAGAGGGAGATATCGTGATGGTCTTTAAAGTTCTCTATATTTTACAGCTGACAGGGAGTGAAACTTTGATGTTGTGACTCAAACTGTGCGTCATACTTGGAGTTTTTTTTTTCTATAAACACTGTTTTCAATAAAAGAAAATACTTTTTATGCATTCGTTAAGTGAGGACATAGTAAACGCTACCGTATATACATATATTGTTTTGAGGAAAGTTAAGAGATAGTAAATCAAAACGAGACGAAATATTATAAGCTTCAGTCTCTTCTCCGTAGGCTTATTTGCGTAAATAAATGTATTAACACATAACAACATTCCATGACTACACATGAAGTTAGCGAAAATTTCCTTGAACTCAAGAAAAAATTTACCATTAATTACCATAGTGTGCTTATATGAGAGAGAGAGAGAGAGAGAGAGAGAGAGAGGAGAGAGAGAGAGAGAGAGAGAGAGAGAGAGAGAGAGAGAGAGAGAGAGAGAGAGAGAGAGAGAGAGGAGAGAGAGAGAGAGAGAGAGAGCTCTTCAATTCTTTCATAATACACAGAGAATTTAGCTTAATGCCTAAATAACACATATAGATTTGCAGTTCCATCATAACTGGTGATTATGTAACGAAAAAACAGAAAATAAATTTTCTTGCTGAATATTTGTTCTTGCCACACAACATTAATTCACTTCATGGAATGTTCATTTATTTATTTATTTTTTTATTTATAGTGTTATTATAAAGTCAAGTGCAAGGCATTTTAGTTAGAATTATGGCCAGTTGCCATTCATGAATGCCATTCGTAACTGTCACGAGTTCCTATTTATGAGAACTATTCTTATCAATTGGGATCTTGTAGAGGAGAGTAACCACAGGGTGAAACTCCAGGGCTCTTCTTGTAGAGGAGAGTAACCACAGGGTGCAACTCCAGGGTTCTTCTTGTAGAGGAGAGTAGCCACAGGGTACAACTCCAGGGTTCTTCTTGTAGAGGAGTGTAACCACAAGGTGCAACTCCAGGGTTCTTCTTGTAGAGGAGAGTAACCACAGGGTGCAACTCCAGGGTTCTTCTTGTAGAGGAGAGTAACCACAGGGTGAAACTCCCGGGTTTTTCTTGTAGAGGAGAGTAACCACAGGGTACAACTCCAGGGTTCTTCTTGTAGAGAAGAGTAACCACAGGGTACAACTCCAGGGTTCTTCTTGTAGAGGAGAGTAACCACAGGGTGCAACTCCAGGGTTCTTCTTGTAGAGGAGAGTAACCACAGGGTGCAACTCCAGGGTTTTTCTTGTAGAGGAGAGTAACCACAGGGTGCAACTCCAGGGTTCTTCATATTTATAAAGCAAGGTGCCTGAGCTACGTTAACCTAACCTAACCTAGGGCCTAGTCCTCCATATCTCTGGGTCCTCTGTACTTTGACGGTTTTTTTTTTATTTGTCATCTTCCTTTGTGTGACATTACCTCATCTCTGCCTTGTCCTTAACATTTTTCTTTTCCTTCGTCTTGGTATTTTCTCTTGCCCGAGCCTTTGTTGATGAGGGCAGTATCTGCCTGTCCCGGTGCTACACTCATAGAAAAAAAACCTAACCTAACTAATATAACCCAACCTAAGAAATTACTTGGTTATTTAAATTCTGTGATTTACTCATTTTTATAAACTCCATTCATTAAAAACAAGAATTACTTGACGGTCCACCATAAGTGAAAATTTGAGACGTTGACACCTGGTAGATAAACAAGAACGGATCAGGTATGAGACCCTAGGTCAAGCATTATGGGCTACTGAAGTCATGCTGACTTGCAGAATGGAAATTAGAGGGAAAAATATAGACAAATGTGAGACTGTATTTAGACTGGTGTGATGGAATTAAACAAAGATAAACGGAAAATTGTCCCTATATGGTGAAGTGCCTGGCTGTAATATATACAGTCTCATTTCACCATAGACAATTGAGATATAATTGAGATGGTCGTATGGTATTCCCTGTCAACTAAGCAGCTTCAGTGCTAGAGTTTAGAGTACAAGCACTGGTATCCACAAGAGCAGAAAATCCTGTCATATAGCTCTTATGTATGTATATATATATATATATATATATATATATATATATATATATATATATATATATATATATATATATATATATATATATATATATATATATATATATATATATATATATATATATATATATATATATATATATATATATATATATATATATATATATATATATATATATATATATATATATATATATATATATATATATATATATATATATATATATATATATATATATATACTGTATATGCATGCATACATAGATGCATACATACATACATATATATATATATATATATATATATATATATATATATATATATATATATATATATATATATATATATATAGCTAGCTAGATAGATAGATAGATAAAGAGAGAGAGAGAGAGAGAGAGAGAGAGAGAGAGAGAGAGAGAGAGAGAGAGAGAGAGAGAGAGAGAGAGAGAGAGAGAGAGATTATTATCTACCAGTGTAATGTACATTTCTTACCAGTCTACACCGAAAACATTCTAAAAGAATGACTATTTGAAGAAATACATGGAATTGTTTGTATAACTTATGAACCCACCACCTGTTGCTTGTTATTTATGATCTGCAGTGCTCGTAAATGCAAGAAATTACCTACATAGCATAAGGATAATTGTTTACTCAGGCTGAAAGTATTAGCATACATAGGTCATATATTCACAGAAGTGAGAATTATTAAGAAAATCTCATATAATTTGCGAAATTGCATTGAGGCTACTTCATGGTCACTGTTAAGAAAAACGATGAGAGTATAGTGCACATAATGTACTGTTCCCCACTGGTCTGTTTAAGGAAAACAGACGTCTAAATAATGATACCATGATGAGCTTGGCATGCTTTTCCCCTGTGGTAGCTTGGGAAGAGGGTTTGGTATTTCTACTGAACTGTGTTTTGGTTGACAAGTTGGCTCATAATTGTGCCACATATATTCCATGTTCCTTGAAGTCATAAATGCTGATTCTGAGACTAGAGGATCACTAAGATGGGTGATTGTCGGCTGTCGGACCTCAAGGCAGAGCAACTTTGTCCAATTATCATGCGTATAACCTAAGAAGTATCGTAAAGGTATATGGTGACCATTTATCCCCGTGGAGCTGAAATTGGTGATTGCAATAGATTGGGATTTTGCTAAATGTATGCGTGCATTACCTTGGCCACCCTTTCTACAAGGTTGATTGTAGCCATTCAGAGAACCGTAAAATATAGCTAATTACCTTAGGCTATTGGCTTAAAATGAAAAGTATTATGAATGAGAAAGAGGAAGAAATGAGAAAAGGATACTTTGCATAGCTTGCTCAGAACACCAAATCATTAAAATTGACATTGTCTCCCACACTAAGAAATTGTCAGAAAAACTCGCAAAGTTAGAGATAGGAAACAAAATTTCTCAAAGCTATATGATACACTGCCTTATTGTACATAATTGAAGCCAAACCACCGCACACAACCACATACTACATAGTTTTATTACTAGTGCAAGAAGGCCCATGCTTGAACACTCAATAGCAGGAGCAGAACTTCAAGTGACAGAGAATGAGAGAGATATAAGAGTATATATACTGGCAGATTTTTCTCCAGAAATGCATATAAATGGCAAAGTAAGGGTAGCCTACAGGCACATGGACAAGGAAATGTTCAGAAATATTTATGTAACTTATTTGAGGCCAATGCTTGAATATGCAGCCTCCTTTTGGAATCCACTCTTAAAAAATCACATAGATAAGCTGGAAAAAGTTCAAAGACATGTCACGAACCTGGTGCCAGGAATACGCAATCTCAGTTATGAGGAGAGGCTGAGGAAATTAGACTTGCCATCACTCGAAACTAGAAGAATGAGGGGGATATGGTGACGTTTTTTTTTTTTTATTATTTCATGGTTATGACAGAGTGGATAGGGATCGGTATTTTGATATAGATGACACTAGAACTAGGGGTCATAGTTTGAAGTTTCGTAAGAAAATTTCTTTGCAGTATGTTAGGACGTACTTTATTAGTGTAAGAGTAGTTGATGATTGGAATTGGCTAAGCGAGGAGGTAGTTAAAGCTAACTCAATTCATAGTTTTAAGGACAAGTTTGATAAGTATCACTAAGTACAAAAATGAACAGACCAGGAGACGGGGAGTTACGAGCATGGGGTTCTTTCCGTAAGCACAATTAGGTAATTACAATTAGATATATTGAGTCCTAAGTCTACTAATTTTACGCTAGGGTAAAATAAAATATATAATAACACTAAGGCTTTATTCTCGAAGCTGGTATAAACAAAACAATCCACTCATCCGAGCATCAACAATAGACGATTCTAGTATAAGTACAAGAATATCAAAACAAGAGAATTGAACTCTATTTAATAGGAAATAAATACTTATAAGAAAGCAATCAGAATAAATATTGAGAGACAATAATAAAAAATTATACCTCAACTCTCACATTTCCTTTTCGCATAGAAAAAAAATCAACTTTTATTTTCAAAATATGTAAGTGCTTATAATTATAATACAAATTAACTTTGAATATATACCTACTTTATAAATCTAACCGCTCCGTCACGGACTGAGGTTAGTAAGGGCATACACTCAGGGTAACGATTACATGTGCCCAAACAAGTCCTTCGCAAAAAGGCAGCCGTCCTTGCCCTTAGTAGAAATGGGGGTTCGTGACGTAAAACCGAATCCGAATCTGGCGGTTTTATAGTTCTATCAGACCTACGAAGGGGTACTGGTTCTGGCACTGTCATGGGAGCATGCATGGAGTTATCAGAACTCTCAACTATGCTGTTAGGATTTATAACATTGCTCTCTGGTTCATTAATCACATCAGAATTTGATGTAAGACTAGTTGGAATAGAAGGAAAAATTGGCTTACAAGTACCACCATAATTCTGATTATTACTGGGGAAAATGCATTCTACACTAGGAGTAAATCTAGACATAATTCTGTCTGAATGTCTTTTCCAAACTATATTGCCAAAATTATTAAGTTGTACTTTTGTAGTTACGAACACCAAGTACTTCTAAGATTTTACTTTTTAACCAAGGCTTACCTTGACCATAATTTTTAACAAGAACTGCATCATCTACATTATATTCTGATTTTTCAAATTTACATTCTTTCTGCGGTGCCTTCTCCCTTTTTCTTGAGGCTTAATTTTTTCTACAGTCCTTAAATAATTACGGTTAAACATTCTATAAGCTGGAGCCTTCCCAGGGGGGGGGAATGTACAGCTCATCAGTGATTATACAAAAACATACATACTCTGATATTAATATCTCCATCAGTAAATTTACTAAGACCCTCTTTGAAAGTGTTTACTGCCCTTTCGGCTAAGCCGTTAGAAGAAGGGTTATAAGGAGCAGATGTAATGTGTTTAATGCCATTCTTCCTCAGGAAAAACTCCATCTCCTCAGATACAAAATAAGGGGCATTGTCAGAAACAATTATTTCTGGCAATCCAAAATTACAAAAACTCTGCCTTACCTTAGAAATAGTTACTGCTGATGTGGTAGATCTAGTAACATGAACATCCAAAAATTTTGTGTAGGAATCTACAATTATCAAATAATAAGAGTCACCAACTGGACCAGCGAAGTCTATATGTAACCTACACCAAGGTTTCCCAGTTTCTGGTCAGGATAATACTGCTGACTGTGGAGTCTGGAAATTTTTAAAACAGAGTTCACAAGACCTAGTTATTTCTAAAATGTCCTGATCCAATTTGGGCCACCAACTCCAATTACGAGCTTCTGCTTCCATTGCATTGATACCGTTATGACCTACATGCAGCTGTTCTAGTACTGCGCTGCTCATATCAGAAGGTATAATTACACGATTCCGATACAAAAGAACACCATCATAAATGCTTAAATCTGATTTGACAACAGAGTAATCAGACAATATTGGGTCATTAATCCAATCCAATTTCACACATTGAAAAACTATAGTTCATGTTGACAAGATATCAAGATTACCACAATATCATTTAAGGTAACAAAATAGGCCAAAATCATTAATTTTCAAGCAATTTTTATGTATCGAAAATGAACAGACCAAAAGTATCACACTAGACGAAAAAGGCGGCAAATACAGAGTCAGAGTTGCCATAAAACAGAAAACCAAAACAATGTACAGTTCGTTATGACAAAAAGAAGCAAAATTAAGGGATCAGTTTAGAACAACAACAAAATTATTAATAAATAAAGTGACAATATATATATATATATATATATATATATATATCAATTAATAAATAAATTAATATATAAATAAAGAAGACATATATCATACCACTACAACACTCCAAATAAAGGAAGAAAATGCACTATGCCACTACAACACTCCTCTGCCAGTACAGGAGTACATTAGTTTTTAACACTGATAATAGAAAATATAGATATATAATATATATGTGGAAACATAGATACAAAAATACAAATTAATAATATACATAATCAGGATTACGATTAAATCTAACTCGACGAGATTTCGTAACAACAGATTGAGGTATTTTCTCTTCAATAGCATCTTCATTATCAATATTTTCAGGAATAGATGCACAACTAGGAATTAATGTATCAGAATCCGTGTCATTTGTGGAATTAGAATTAGAAAAATCATTATTTACACTTGGTTCAATCACATTAGAATTGACAGCCTCTGGCACAGAATCATTATTTACAGTAGGTTCTGTCTCATTAGAACTGATAGTTTTTGGTATTGAGGCAGGTTTCAATCCATCTACAGATACAGTAGTTAAATTTCCAGAAATCTGACGTAGAATAAAATATTTATCACCACGTTCCACAACTTCAAGTGGACCAAAGTAGGGAGCCTCTAAAGGGCGACGTACACGATCCACTCTAACCCAAACATGTGTACATGATTCAAGATCTTTTGGAACATAAGGTTTAACAGAGGATGAATGAAGGTATCCATAAGAGGATTCAGAAAAATCTAATTCACGCATTCGAGATACAAATTCAGTGACAATTTCTTTTTGTTGTGCAAAAGTAGGAATTTCAGTTGTTACCATGATTTTAGGACTAAGTAGCATACTTCCTGTTACCAAAGTAAATGGAGAAACTCCAGACTCTGTGGGGACACATCTTAAACCTAAAAATACTATTGGTAAAGAAGCAAGCCAATCATCTTTACGTGCCATCAGAGATACTTTCAATACTCTATGTGATCTTTCAACCATGCCATTGGATTGAGGGTGATATGAAGTGGTACGCAGTCTATGAAATCCAATTATAGAGGAAAGTTGCTGAAATAATGCAGATTCAAATTGAGCACCTCTATCAGTAAAAACATATAATGGCACCAAAACGAGATACCCAACCTTTAATAAAAGCAAAAGCAACAGTGGTAGCAGAAATATCTGTGATGGGGATGGCTTCCAACCATCTAGTAGATCTGTCAATACAGGTAAGAACGTATTGTTCTGGTGCTGTAAAAGACTGGCCAGGGACTTTACTAGGAGGGAGAGGACCAACAATATCTAAATGTACAAATTCAAATCTCCCAAAAGGTGCTGTAAAATTTGTAATAGGAGCACGGGTATGGCGGTGCACTTTAACCTGCTGACAAGAAGTACTCCAACTTCGAATATCTCGATCCATATTAGGCCAAAAGTACCTAGCTTTGATAAGGCGCAACGTACCTTTGACTCCTGGATGTGAAATGTTATGCATAAGTTGAAATACTGATTTACGACAAGCTAAGGGAAGAAATGGTCTTGGATGGGGTGTTGACACGTCACAATATAAGTCATGATTCTGAATTTTGAAAATTTTCAATCTCTCTTTCAAATTAAGAATTTCTGTGTCAGTGGATTGGCTCTCAGCTATACTGGTTAAATCATGTAAGTCCACTGAGACAGAAGATACAGGTAATGGTCTGGAAAGACAATCTGCTACAATATTGTCTGCACCCTTGATATGTACAACATCTGATATACACTCGCTAATTAAAGACCAACATCGTTGCTGTCTATCTGACTTGGCTGTATGAGGATTCTTAAATGCAAAAACAAGGGGTTTATGATCAGTAAATAAAACGGTTTCACGTCCTTCAATTACATGTTTAAATTTTAGTACAGCCAGATACGCAGCAAGCAGTTCTCGGTCAAAAGTAGAATAACACCTCTGAGTTTCTGATAATTTTCTTGAAAAGAATTCAATAGGGACAAATTTACCATCCTGAATTTGGTGTAACGCAGCTCCAGCTGCCACTTGGGAACAATCAGTCACCAGATGCAGTGGAGAATTACACTTACTAGTGAAATATGCAATAGTGCAAGCATTGTTAAGTGACTCTTTAGCACTTACACAGGCAGATTCTGCTTCCGAATTCCATACTAGTTCTTTAGATTTAGGTTGTAATCTAATTAATTCGGTCAAAGGATATACAACATCAGCAAAATGCGGTACCATTTGTCTATAGTAATTGAGCATTCCTATAAACCTACGTAAGGCAGCAGAATCTGCTGGCTTAGGAAAATCAACAATATCTGTCTGTTTATGAGAACCAGGTTTTAAACCATTAGCAGTGATCAAATATCCTAAATATTCTATTTCATTTTTAAAGAATTCATATTTATCAATAGAAATTTTAAGATTATTAGAGCTTAGGATTTCAAATACTATAGACAAATGTTTCTTGTGCTCTTCTGTATTCTCTGAAAATATCAGAATATCATCCAGGTAAATAAATACAAAATCAAGGTTTCTAAATAAATTGTCCATCAAACGCTGAAAAGTGGCAGGGGCATTCCGAAGACCATAAGGCATATATAAATATTCAAATAGCCCAAAGGGTGTGGTTACTGCTGTCTTTTCAACATCTGAAGGATTCATAGGGATCTGGTGATAGGCTTTTAACAAATCAATTTTACTGAATATCTTTTTCTTGTAAAGCTATAATGACACGCTACTAATATGTGGTAAAGGATATTTATCTGGCTTGGTCAAAGTATTAAGTTGCCTAAAATCACCACATACTCTCCACTCTCCTGGCTTAGGTTTAGGAACTAAATGAATGGGTGAAGCCCAAGGTGATTTAGAAGGTTGTACAATTCCCATATCCAACAACTGCTTAAATGCTTCCTTGGCAGCAGAATATTTGTCTGGAGCCAACGGACGACATCTAGCAAATGTCGGAGGAGAACTCCCTGTATCTATATAATGAAAAACATTAGAATTCTTGAAAGAATTATTAGCTGTAAGAGGCTTAACACAGGACAAGAGTGAGGGAAAATCTTGGAACAACTGTTGTACAGAATCAGGTAAATAGTTCAAATTATTAATCACATAAGAAACATTATGATTTGCAATATCACCTTTTACAGAACATTGTGTTATATTGTCATGTAAAGTTTTATTCTTACAATCAATAAACAATCCAAAATTGCAAAGAAAATCATTACCTAATAAAGGTGTACATACATTTGCAACAACAAATGTCCAATTAAATTGACGGCGAAACTGCCGAATATCAAGGTCAAGAATAATTTCACCATAAACTTTTATTGACTCACCAGTGGCCGTAGAAATATTAACTGCTGTTGGCCTTAATAAAATTTCTGAAACATACTTATAAGGAATAATGGAGACTGCTGCTCCTGTATCCACAGTGAAGACCATGTCACTACAACCAATTTTGGCTACAACCTGTAGAAGTGGCAGAACAGAAGTGGCCGTAGCTACAATTTTCTCTTCTGTCTGCTTTATTAGTTTTCCGAACTAGGAAAATTCCGTGCGGGCGACGAGGACCTAGACGTTGATGCTGGGGACGGCACTCTAGAAGAATCCTTCATCTGGATATTTTGAGATTTATTTGGCCATTGGCACCACGGCTTGCACCATTTAGCCCGAGTTCCATAATATAAATGGGCACGACAAACTTTTGGACGTTGATTTTGATGGAACGGTAGCACTCCTAGGCCTACAGGTGGATTCTTGGAAATTGATACATACTGGGATGTACTAGCTTGACGAGAAACTGATGACTGATCAACAACATTGATGGGTTTAGCCCTATTATTATTTTGAGAAAATACCACTAGTTCATCTGCAAGCTTGCCTAAAGCTGGTAAATCCATATTTTGCTGAGAGGCTAAAACTGCCGAAATACTACTGGGAACTGCTTGCAAGAATTTATGTTTCACTAGGTCATCTGTTACTCCTAATTTAGAAGCAGTTCTGCGAATTTCTTCTAAATAAACTGAAGGCTTGCCATGCATTACTGTATTACTTATCAAATCATTGAAAAGTTCAGGCTTGGTCTGTTCAAAAAGATTTGTGAGGTATGCTTTAATTATATCTTAGTCTCTCCTATTTAAAGTGTCTTGGGGAACACGTTCTACAACAGTAGGGGGCAAGGCAGATAACACATGGAAAAATTTTGTTTCACTGGATTTCACATTAGCTAAGCCAAATTGAGCTTCAAGAATAGAAAACCACCCTGAAACGCAGGTGTCCATGAATGCAGGGGCTTTCACTGCTATGTGCCTGACAGCACTAGACTTATCATCATCAGAATCGGGCATTGTTTATGACAGCTTATCTTGGAGTACAAATACTGAAAGAAACCTAGGCCTTGCCTACCGGTATGATGCTGAAGAAATTTTGTCACTTAGGCCTATCTTGTCAATTACAAATATCTTGTCACTCCTATATCTTGTCACTCCGGGGTCACCACTTTATAGTTCATGTTGACAAGATATCAAGATTACCACAATATCATTTAAGGTAACAAAATAGGCCAAAGTCATTAATTTTCAAGCAATTTTTATGTATCAAAAATGAACAGACCAAAAGTATCACACTAGACGAAAAAGGCGGCAAATACAGAGTCAGTGTTGCCATAAAACAGAAAACCAAAACAATGTACAGTTCGTTATGACAAAAAGAAGCAAAATTAATGGATCAGTTTAGAACAACAATAAAATTATTAATAAATAAAGTGAAAATATATATATCAATTAATAAATAAATTAATATATAAATAAAGAAGACATATATCATACCACTACAACACTCCAAATAAAGAAAGAAAATACACTATGCCACTACAAAACCTTGCTTAAAACTGGATCACTTCTAGTCAAAACCTAAGCATTTTCAAAAGAAATGTCTTGATTACTCATAGTGAGGAATAGTTTTCATCTATATGATTTCCCCTCCATAGGGAAAGTTCTTATATGTCTTAAGGATAAAGTAATGTCTTGGGGCGGAGTTGGTAAAACATTAATTTGGAATGATGGTTTGCACATATACAACCTTGTATTACTACACTCTCCTTACCAGGTTTAAAGGTTTAAAGGTTTATTTTAAGCTCTAACGACCCCTTTCGGAGTATGAGAGTACATACAGTGACATTAGATTACAAAAAATTTTAAAGAAAATGTAAAGCTGGCGGTAACAAGAACAAAATAGTTTCATTTTAT